>SNQJ01S0130228.1:0-25940 GCA_010110895.2 Picea sitchensis
ATTGGAGGGGAAAAGACTAGATGTCATTCAGCAAACAACCATAATTCAACAGCAAAGATCAAAATGGCATGACAAAAATATCAAGAACAAGCAGTTCCAAAAAGGTAATTGGGCCCTACTGTATGATTCTCGGTTCAAAGAATTTCAAGGAAAATTGCGTACAAGATGGCTTGGACCTTACTAGGTAGACATTGTTTTCCCCAATGGAATAGTAAGGCTCCTCACAATCGATGACTCCAAAACACCGTTACTTGTAAATGGTCATCGGCTCCATCTGTACCAGCGCCCTATTTCCAAAGAAGATTTTAAGGCCGCATGCATGGCAGACTCCCATTACCTCTTCTTAGAGGGGACTTCTACCCCTCATTGCAATTAATTCTTTTAAGTTAATTTCTCTAGTATTAGATTAGATTTTATTTACTAATAATCCCTGTCAAGAAATACCATGTTACAATCGATTTTTGCAGATTCCCGATCGAAGCACAGGCCACTAGGAAAGGACGATCCTACTTCACAAAGAGACAAGCTTTCCTAATGCTGAAACACCACTGTTCAGCACTTTTGACTTTCCCCATTGTTGAAACACCACTATCAGCAACCCCACACCTTTTTTCCCCCCATCACTGTTCAACAACCTTTTATCACTTTCCCCACTGCTGAAACACCACTGTTCAGCACTTTTTGACTTTCCTCTGTTGCTGAAACACCATTCACAACAACTTTCCGCATTTTCCCTATTGCCAAAACACTACAGTCCGACAATTCTTCACATTTCCTCATAGACGAAACAACATCGTCCAGCAATTGTTTCGCCCCATTTTTCCTGTTGCTGAAACACTATTGTTTAGCAATTCTTCACATTTTCTCATCAACGAAACAACACCATCCAGCAATTTTTTCGCCCCATCTTTTCTATTGCTGAAACACCATTCACAACAACTTTCCGCATTTTCCCTATTGCCAAAACACTACAGTCCGACAATTCTTCACATTTCCTCATAGACGAAACAACACCGTCCAACAATTGTTTCGCCCCGTTTTTCCTGTTGCTGAAACACTATTGTTCAACAGTTCTTCACATTTCCTCATAGATGAAACAACATCGTCCAGCAATTGTTTCGCCCCATTTTTCCTGTTGCTAAAACACTATTGTTCAGCAGTTCTTCACATTTTCTCATCAACGAAACAACACCGTCCAGCAATTGTTTCACCCCGTCTTTTCTGTTGCTGAAACACCAACTTTTCAACATTATCTGTCAGCAATCTTTTATGCTCTCATACTATAGTTCATCCTTCCAGTCAACAATCCTTGATACAATTCATCTAACAAATCAAAATTCTCCACCACGACTACTGCAGAACTACCATGGACAGGCATTATATTTTGTTTGCAGCATGAATTAGAAGGTAAGGCGAGGTATGTAAATTTTATGTAATACAGTTAATCTATAGTTAATGAGAAGATTCCAAATCATTATGACCACTTGAGTGCAATCATTATTAGCCACACTTTATGGGAGGGGAGGACATATCAAACCTTTTATACCATCATTTCACACGAATTCACCACCGCCATTCCTATTTTACCATCCTTTCGCATGTTTTACCACCAATTGCATACCTTCACTCGGAAAACTCACTCTGCGCAGAATCTGTTACTCAAACTCTTTGATGGTGTATTTTACCAAGCTGGTAGCTATGGGAGGCTCTGTTATACGGAATGAAGCCGCCACGACAACATTGTTAGAACATTATCCAGTAGCTTATCAAATTTTTCAACAGGCAGGATGGCTCAATTATTTTCAGAGACTCCAGGGGTATGATGAACAACAGGTTCTGCAATTCACTCAAAACCTTCAGGAAGACCATTCTATTGTTCAAGGGGTCTGAATTTCAGTAACAGAAGAGGATATAACATAGGTTTCGGGTCTCCCCACCAATGGCATTCACATGTTCAGCCGTAAACATATCATTCGAAATGCCCAGCAGAACTTCTTCCTGCCAGAAGAACAAATTGAACCCAAAGGCCAGGGTATCCGACTCAGTTCCTTGCTGCCTCCATGGCCAGAAGTTGCAAAATTCATCAAACACTACCTCACCTGCGAAGGCCGATACCAGGTAGTCTACCAGCACGATTTTTTCCTGTTGTCTCATTTACGACATAATAGACGGGTGAATATTCCTTATTATTTTCTTGGTTGTCTTAAAAATATGGCGCATTATTGCAGAAAGGCTAAAGATCCCACCCTTTCACTCACCCATCACCATCTCATCCAACTGCTTATCCAAAGGGGTTTTTCTCAACAAAACCTTCCACTAAACAACCCACCCATAAACCCCCAAGAAGCCGCTGAAATTCCTGAAAACCTCCAGGAACAACAACCCCAAAACCCTACGGAACCAATCAGTCCAATTAACCCCCCTACCATACCAAGCCCGCCCCACACTTTACCAGAATCATCCACTCCTGCCCTCCATATTCTTAGTGATGATTCTGAGCCAGACAATTCCCCTTGCCCCATCATTGAAGAAAAACCCCCACGTAAAAGAAAGAAAATTCCTTTCTTTCCACCCTTCTTACAAAGAAAATGAACAAAGGCCTCAACAAGGCCAGCCATTATTGCCACTGCCCTAGACCCTCAACCCATCCGACTAATACCCCGTACACCTCTAACCTCTCAAACACCGGGATCTTTGCCTATTCCACCCACGGGCACTGAAACACAAGAACCAGATGCCCAGGGTATTGCAACATCATCTGTTTCAAACCAAGTAGCTGAAACACAAGAACCAACTACCCATTCAGTAGCTGAAACACAAGAACTAGCTACCCATTTGGTAGCTGAAACACAAGAACCAGCTACTCATTCAGTAGCTGAAACACAAGAACCAGCTACTCATTCAGTAGCTGAAACACAAGAACCAGCTACTCATTCAGTGGTTGAAACACAAGAACCAGCCATAACTGCCACACAAGAACCAACTACAGCTGAAACACAAGAACCAACTGCTGATACTGATACTGAGATACAGGAATCAGAGGTTTAGGGTGCTATAACATTACTTTCCTTACATCAAGAGGCCGAAACACAAGAATCAGTTGCCATTCCTGTAGCTGCTCCACAAGAACTAGCTAGTGAGGCTGTGACTGCCACACAAGAACCAGTCATCCCTCAACTAAAACCAACAATGGCCTCTGTCTTGCTAGAAAATGAGTTCCTAAAGTCTGAACTGGAAGCATACAAGCAAGAACTAGCCATGGCAAAGGAAGCATATGAGAAGGAACGTAACTTGCACACCCTAGCTCGCATAGCAACCATGTCAGAGGGGACTACAGTAGAGAGCCCGTGTAAAGAATATATGTGTTGTCAATGTGGGGATATCTACTATCAAGCAGGTTACAAGGTAATTCAAATCCCAATGCCAGGAGCTCCCCCTACTTCTTCAACTTTTGCAGTCAAAGAAGAAGAACCTGCTGTTACACAAGAACCAGCTATAACTGTCACACAAGAACCAACTACAGCTGAAACACAAGAACCAGCAAGACCTCCCAAGATTAAGACTGAACCCGGCCCTGCAACAAATGTCAAACTTGAAACCCCTGCTTTTGTTAACAAAGCCGTAAAAACAGTGTCTAGTGAAGAATCTGCCCCTCCCAGCCAGACCAATATCCACACTTTTGTGGAAAAATCTCCTCAAACCTTACCTCATCCCACCATTTGCAATGCTAAAACACAAACTCAGCCATGGGATGAGTAGGCAGTAATACATAAATGGAAGGAAGAGTATGCTGCTACACAGGCCAAAATCCTGCAAGAGCACAAACAAATCTGGATAAATCATACCTACTCAAATTGGGAAGCTTTAGAGCAGACACGTCAGGAAGCTCGTGCCCTGAAGAAACAGAACAAAGAGTTGAAAGGTAGATTGGCCCTGGTATTTGACTTGGCACAAAAGATATTGGCTATAAGGAAACCATCCTGCAATTACTCCTTGTTCCTTATGGAACGACTCACATGGTTTCAAATCAAATCAATCACAGAAGGCAGACCCCATGCAGTACTACACCCAGCAGACTTTGTCAAAACCTTTACAGAAGCATCTGCTAGGGATCAACATCTCCTCTGTGAGGCATATTTTCATAACGAGGCCATTCCCAAGAACAGGGAGCTGAACCTTAATCCTCTTGTTGGGGACATTCAAATTCGGGCATTCACCTCTTTTCTCCACAACCAGATTATATGGCAGGATGACTTCATGGCTGCCAAGCACAACGAAGATAACCGCCTTCTCTGGATAAGACCAGAACCACAGAATGCAGCCACCTTTGTCACATAATATTATCAATTCTTAAAGAAACCAGGGATGACTGAACATGTTCAGCAGCTACAATCAACAGTGCTTCAGGATTTCCATCACTTCATTAGATCCATAGAGATTGTTGCCCTCCAGGCAAATAACTTGTTTTGGCAGCAATCCACTGAGAAAAGACAGGAACACAATCCTTTTAGCCCCATTAACCTCGAGGTAGAAATCTCCAGGGTACCTAACTACATCCAGTGTGTTCAACAATGTGCTGAAAGCTGGATAGGGTACCGGTTTTATTTTCCTATCCTCTGGTTGCCAATAGAAAGATATCAAATCCATTATAAGCTGCCTAAGAAGACAGAAATAGCAGCTTGGCAAAGGTTACAATGGGTCCAAGGGTTCAGAGCGCCAACAAATAGTACCTCCCACAGCTACTGCTTGAGTAATTTGCACGCTCAAAGTCGGTATTCAGACTCTGATTCAGAGTGAAGTTGCCTGAGGACATGCAACACTTTAAGTTGGGGGGGATGTTAGGACCACACAATGTACCTTTTTTCCCATACTTTTTGCCTCTATTACACTCTTGATCACTCACATATAAACTCATATTATCACTTTATCCTATCTTTCCAGAGGTATATAACATCTCTTCTCTTTACTATACATTTAATCTGTTTTTCATATAATTTCACATCACTCTCGTACTTAACTATTGATTAGAAATGTATAAGTGTTGAAACAGTTCAAACTGCAGATTAGCATTTGAGGCCTATTGCTAAAACAATAATTCACAGAAGCTGTTACACAGTCCATGGTCGACGATGCTGAAACACAGAAGCTGTTACACAGTCCATGGTCAATGATGCGGAAGAAGCTGTTACACATGGTCGACGATGCTGAAGAAGCCGTTACACAGTCCATGGTCGACGATGCTGAAACAAAGAAGTTGTTACACAGACCATGGTCGACGATGCTGAAACACAAAGGGAGCTGTTACACAGTCAATGGTCAACGATGTTGAAACACAAAGGACGTCGTTACACAATCCGTGGTCAACAACAACTCACACAGATTGACTACAACAGCTGTACCGTGAGCCAAGCATCAACCATCGTTGCTATCTGAGAAGTGATAAAACAGTCAGAGAAAAAATCCTGTGGCTGAAACAACGCGCGATTTGTGATGCCGAAACAGCATGCAACAACAGTAACAAGACAGAACTGTTACTCCAGCCGTAACAACAACACCTCATTCAGAACTTGTAATAGCATTCTGTTGTGGGAGACTAGGAAACCCTATTCCAGTTTAGAAAGTCGATCCGACTAAGAATAGGACCTAGATATACACCTGTAATTTGTTGATCAATTGTACCGAAGGAATTCTCCTCTTTAAATAAGAGGAAATCACCATTCGAATGGATCCAGTTTCTGTACTAAGAAAGTTTCATAGAGAAGGACGTACTTCATTTTCAGATTGTAATATGATACATTGATAAATGAATAAAAGACTGTTTGTGAGCATCCTTCTCTAGCCTCTTCGTCTCAGGGGAATCTTGTGAGAAGGGAGGGCCCACCTTCTTCACAAGATTCACCCGATAGTTTTATAGTGTGTTAGTGTGATTTCTGTTTATGCCTTGATTAATTTCTGTTTTGCTGAAACACTACTTTAATAAATTCTGCTTGGCTGAAACACTACTAAACTCTGTCTTACTGAACGTTACATTGTTTTCATGTGGTTCATGCTTGGGTAATTGTTAAATCATTTTAGTTGGCAATCCTGTGTGATGAATTTATGGAAGTTTGGTAGTCAGAGACTGGTACTAAAGGTTCCTACTTAAAGGAAGGGATTAAGGGTCATGTTCTCTGTTAGAAGTAGTCAGCCTTCAATTATTTTCTTGAGTGTGCCAATCAGAGACTGGTGCTAAAGGTTCCTGCTTAAAGGAAGGGATTAAGGGTCCTGTTCTATGTTAGAAGTAGTCAGCCTTCACTTATTTTCATGAGTGTGCCAATCAGAGACTGGTGCTAAAGGTTCCTGCTTAAAGGAAGGGATTAAGGGTTCTGTTCTCTATTAGAAATAGTTACCCTTCAATACATTAATGAGTTCATGAAAGTGTGTTAATCAAAAACAAGGCACTGAAGTTCCTGCTTGGGAATAGGGTCATGTTCTCTGGTTATAGAATAGTTTTTCTTTCCTGTTGCAGTTATTATTTTAATGTAATCTAGGATTCCTTAGATTAATCATCTCTTTAATCTCTGCAATAGGTAGGTTGCTTTCCTGTAATCCAAGTTAGAACTTCAGTTTATTCAAGGCAAGTGTGATTTATATAGTTTCCTTTACTACAACTCTAGGTTGCTTTTGAGATTGAGCATATATAGTGCATGGTTACCTTTGAAATAAACAGACTTCCCTGGGTTGACAAATTATGTAGCACTTGATTTTTTAAATTAATTAAGCAATTATAGTGACCAACAGCCACCAAATCAAGTACATTGCGGATCCATGAGTAATGAAAACAGAACTGATGTCCATGGGCACACAAAATATACACAGTGGATCCATGTGATAGATATGGAAATAACAATCATGGCCACATAAAATACACAGTGGATCCATGCAAATGTAGATCATAGCCACAAACGGATGCATAGTGGAGCTATGTCTCAAAATCGAATCAAAGGATATATGGAGCCAAATAAGTGAAAAAATGATCCTATGCAAGTACCAATGTCTGTGGGGGTGGTACAATCAATATAGGTTGGGTGGGAGCACAAAATATGTGATGCTCGTACTTTACCCGAAGTCTTCAAAATGATCCTCCATGGTATGAATCCACACTATGTGAATAAATCTGTTGAAGTCAAACACAATGAGATACCATGTGAGTACCGATCATCAATGTATACCGTTAACAAATGCGATACAACCCACTGATGATGATGATGGGCGTCAAGGTACCTAGTACAATCTAACAAGTGTGAATAAATGAGTTGATGTCGAACACTTGATAGAATCTACCGATCAGGAGACATTGATGTATTCTCACTGTCAATAGTGAGGGAACCCACCATTGATGATTGCAAGCCCCAAGGTAATAAAAATGACTCTAGATCCTGTCCCAGAGCAAGATGTGTTGAATTCGATAGGAAGAGATTTGCTGGAAGGAGGTCATTAAGGCATCCCCCATCGTCCAACATGAGGAATAGAAGAAGGAAAAATATTTGGAAAGACTCGAAAGAAAGTATTGTAATGACCACACTATGGTATGACTCTGGCATGCACCAGTTGGAATAGTGAACGAAAAAGACTCTCTGAATATTATCCACTGATGAAGACTATTGACAAAGACGAGGAATCCACCAATGGGGTAAAATGGAAACAAATGTATCACATGAATCTATATGTATGATATTTGTGTTTGATGTTGAACACAAGGGAAACTACTCAGTCAACGACCAATGAAAGTTTTTCATTTGCTGAGCGTAAGGTCACCTATCAATGATGGAAATAGGCCCATGGTTCAACTCTAGGTCATACTCTCGGAGAAATGTGTTAAATTCGATAAGAGAAGACCCACCAACAGGAAGTCAATGGGGACCTTCTATACTAGAACGAGTGAAGTATAAATATACTTGTGAAAATAAGATGCACTTGATCGACACAAGAAGGATGACTTGGAAAGTCGAGGATTTTTGTAGAGTGGTCGACTCAGGATGAAACTTCCCTTGAACAAAATCATGACACGTTATGTGAATTAGGCATCATGGATTATAAACTAGTATACATATGTGATACATGAGGCATTGACAGATGCTCCATATGACTGGAAGAATAATCAACCGATGAAGATGATGCTCAATAACGAGAAAAAGTCTCCTAAAAACATACTAAACCAAAAATATTGATATACTGACTCAAAGATTGTGCTTTGTTCAAGGGCAACAAGACTGATTCCAAACAAAGATATAATCTCTTTCCCCCCTTCTTCTTTTTTTTTTGATTTTGTTTTGTCTTTTTCATGTTATTAAAGCCCAAAAAAGAATAAAATAATGCTATAGTATAGTGGAGGAAACAAGTGTCATGGGAAAGCAAACTAGTTCCAGAGTGCAAGGAACATACCTATGCTTAATTCAAGGAAGCATGTGCAGGATAAGGAAACTCAGAGGAATGTCTCTTCCAGGGATAAAGATGTTGATTGGCAAAGGCATAAATTGCAGGGCCTACATATGGTAAGAATGCATAAGAAAAACGTTCAACAATGACAAACTGAAGCCGACATTAGGCCTAAAAGCACAAGCGGTTAATATGCAATGCAATTACAAATCAACAAACTTTTGGAAGCTCTGTGGGTAAGTTAGTCAGAAAGAGGTTGAGAGGAAGTCATGAGGCTTCAATGCAAATATATGGCGGGACTAAATAGGGCTTTTGAGCATACAGAAAAACTGCAACATGGGTGTAAAAAGTGTCAGTGAGGCACTAACTAGGACACCCATGAAGAGGTAATATCTACCATCCATAAATGACACCTTTAAAGCAGCTTGAAGGTATGATGTCGTGAACGTATGGGGTGTATCCTATGGTAGATATGTGAATGATATAGATAAATACATTATGCATGCATAATGGAGCCTACTCTATATGCCAATAAAGAACACAATACTTGTTGAAGAATATGAAAAATGTTGCCATACGTAGCAACATACGTTAGAGGGAGTCTCGTAGGTAATGGCTAGAAAAATATTGAGAAGAATATATGCAACTTCAACGCAAAGTCATGGTAGGACTAAACATGACTCCTAATCCTAAAAGAAAACTTGCAGCATGGGCACCAAAATGCAAAGAGGTTCTAATCTAGGGTGCCCATGGAAGATAGGATCTACCATTAAAAAAATGGCATTCTAAAGAAAATAGATGGGTTCATGTCGCAAGTTAATGGGATCGACCCTACGGTAAAATGGAGATCACAACTGAAATGCAAAGTGTAAGGTGTATGATACCTATTCAAAATGCTAGTTATACGGGAATAATACCTGCCCAGAGTCTTGAAAAATACTCAGTCAACCAGATCTGAACCATAACATGTCCAAAGTATCCTTCTACAACCTAAAAATGTGACAACCACACTAGAAAGCCCTTTTTATTAGTTCAATTAAGGAAAAATAGAAAAACTATGGGAAAGTGGGTCTAAAAATTACATTAAATAGTGATAATTTACCAGTTTACCATGTCATTTTCACAATTTACCCAAAATTGGTGAAAACCCTCTCAACTTCGAACAAGGATTGCGGGAGCTTGGAGAAACAAAACCACTTGCCGTCTGGACCAAGTAAGATTCTAACCTTACTCTTCATTTTTTCTTTTTCCATTATGAATATTTCATGAGAAATAGAGGAGCATGCTCCCTTGTTTCTCATGAATTCTATGCATACATGTTTCATCTTAAGGAGAATAACGTATATACACTATTTGACCAAGGGAGAATTGTGGATGTTTGCACCTATCTTAACTACGAATAGCGTATGAATTTTCCCAAGTTGGAAAATTTAAATATATTAACTCCCTACTTCCTCAAATTTTACAGAATGTTTGTCTAATGGAGAGAGCATGAACACAAGGATGTTGATAACGCTGTGGTTGAGGAGGATGATGCTATGAATTCTCTTCGTCGATGTGGAATGGACAAGTTCTTTCAAACCAATGGTATGCAAGCACAAAGAAGGTTGCTCAATCTCCTCATTGACTATTGGCATCCAGAAGCAGAGGCATTCATGCTTGATGGGAAGGCATTAACCATCATGATGGAAGATATTTACTTCATTACCGACCTTTCTTGTAGAGGAAAAGTAGTGAAATTCAAGACTCACAGAGGATGTGGCTTAACTATTAATGAGTATATAGTTGCATATTGTGAGGATGGCACTGAGAAAGTAGGCATGCAAATACCTATCAAGAACATAGAAATTTTGAGCCTCAAAGTGATCATATACACCATGTCACACATCGTTGGATCATCATCCTTGAACCAAGCTTCACTATCTCAAATTCAATACTCATTTGAATGTATGAGACCAACAATATTTGATTGGAGCACCACGATGCTCAATTGTATGAAGACGTAGTTAACAGACTGCAAGCTGCGAAGGAATAAAAACTTCGGGTTTGGTAGAATTATCTGTGCTTTATTATTTGAGAGAGTACCAGGTATGAGCTTGAGGAATTTCATTAGATAAAAACAATTACCATGGCAAACCCTGATACTATGGACCGAGCTATTAGCGCACCTTGTAGGGGGCACATTGTTCAATCCTTTTGATGATAAATTTTTTAATTGGTGGGCACGGAAGATACTTACATTTGAGGACTATCCATAAGTCGATATTGACTTTTCCCAAGATCCAGACATGGTTGTACCTCCCAACACAATGCTTGGAGATATAGGTAACCTATATCTTTTGTTTTATTTCATTTTTAATTTTTAGATTAGATTATTAAAAGGAAAAATAACCTATATTTTTGGTGAGATCCACATTACTAAAACGTGCCCTTTGAATGTGAAAATAGAGCACCAGTGAGACCAACTAACTTCCCACGGCATAGGTGTACGGGAAGAGGTAAAGCAAAGTCTAGTGATGACGCAACCCGAACATTACAGAGCGTGGGAAGGAACATGGAGGCCTTGACACGCTCTGTCCCGATGGGTATTATAGATGACCTACCAGTGGGGATGCAACATCATGTTGTTAGTGTACCCTGAACATGGGTACGCCTTTTCTAGTGTTTATCAAATGCCGTAGTTTTTTATGATAGGGCTCACTGGTTTCAGACCTGTACTTTTTATGTGCCAAGGGCACCATTTTGTACTTATAAACATTTGGGGTTAGTATCCTAGCTTTTGTATTATGGACTTCTTTATCGACACACACACACACACACATTTTTGTCATGCGTTATTATAATTTACTTGAAAATAATGGATATTTACATGTGTAAATGGTGTGTGCTTGTGTTATTGATGAGACAGACAAATGTTAATCGAGCATGTAATTAGCATATGCATCAATTACTAGATTAGATTTCTTAGGAACATGTATATATGTAATGAAATCAAAAGATCATTCCAAAATACATACTCTAAGGAAGAGATGTAACAAGACCATATCACGAATACAATATAAACCATTCAACTGTGACACAACCAACTGAGAATATAAATAAACATGAAGGTAGTGAATGCCATATGACATATAATCTCGCAAAAGTTAAATAATGACACTTTGCTAAGATACATTATTAGTAGTTTCCCCGAGACAAACACCTCCAAAAGACACTATTGGTTAGTGGGAGAATAAATCACCCAAGCAGCGGAAGCAAGGATCCAAATGTGGCAACTGGCACTGTTCATGAACCTGACATAAACTGATGACTCCCATGGCATTTTCCACACAACAGAAGCACAAAAATTATCAACGCATGGAAAAAAAATACATCTATACAAAGCTATATACAAAACATAAACAAAACTACAACACAACTAGTACTCAAGCCATGAGGCTCAAGCATAGTACTTTTAATATAGAGCCCATTTCTGGGCTCTAGCAACACATTTCCTTCATAATCTACCAATTCGTAAGCCCCTTTTTTCAACACACGTCGCACGATATAAGGACCTTTCCACATGGGATTGAACTTTCCTGTTCCCAAGGCATCCTTGTCCTAGTCATATACCAAAACAAGGTCTCCTTTGGAGAACACCCTCGGATGAAAAAACTTATCATATTGAGCCTTGACATGTTTCTTATGTGCTTCATTTGCTAAAGCATCATTGTTCATCAAGATGTTCTAAGTAAACAAGGTGTTGTTCAAGTTGAGTCATGTCAAGGAGGAGATTAACAACAATTTTAAGCGAAGGAATTTTGCATTCAATAGGAAAAACTACCTCTACTCCATGAACAAGTTGAAAAGGTGAGAATTCTGTTACAGTTTTTACTGAAGTTTGGTAGGCCCACAATGCCAAATATAACATCAAATGAAAATTTGATTTGTTCATGTTGACAGTCCTTTTCAAAATAGTTTTCAAGGATTTTTTAACAACTTCCACCTGACCATTTTCCTGAGGATAGTAAGGAGACAATTTCTCCTACCTAAAACCCAGTTTTGATGCTAAATCAGACATCATGTGGTTCTGGAAGTGATTGCCATGGTCAGTGACAATATCTCTCGGAACCTTGAACCTAGCTATGGCCTGATTGAACATGAAACGTTTTATGGTTTCACCATCATTAACGAATGTTGGCATGGCCTCTACCCACTTTGTAAAGTAGTCAACAACCACTATGATGTATTGATGCCCCAAGATGAAATTGGGTGGCATGTCATAAAATCTACCCCCAACTTTGTGAAGGGGCTGACAATAATAACGAGAAACATGGGAGCAGGATGTGTGCACATCTTTTTAGTAAATATTTAGCAAGGGTGGAATTTATTAACTGCTTCAATGCAATATCTAAATATCATCGGCCAAAAATATCCCCCACACAAAATATGTTGGACTGTTGCCAACCTTGATAAGTGACTGTCACATGTTCCACTATGGCAGTCATTCAAAACTAACTTTGCTTCCTCATGGGCCAGGAAAGGACGGAGAATTGAGTCCACCCCTTGTCGATACAAAGTGCCGGTGATAATAAAATAACTCTTAGCTAGGTGGAAAACCCATCATCGCTCATCTCACGAGAAATGTGGAGGGAAATTCAGAGTCTGGAGATATATAATAATATCTCCATACCAAGGAATCGATGAAGAGATGAGGAATATACACTCAAATGGAAACGAGTCAATAACTTTGTTATCCTCATTCTCTACTGGGAACTTTGACATAAGTTCAGAAAAGACTAAATACTTCTCGGATTTGGCAGAAGCAAAATCCAAATCAAACTCCTAAAGAACAACAATCCACTTGGTGTACTTCCCGCCAATTATTTTCTTAGTAAAAACATACTGAAAAGGGTTAACATCGACGATGAAGGTCTTCTTGCGCAATAGAATATAATGCCAGAGATGTTGAAAAACATGAAATACTACTAACGCTAGTTTCTCGACGTGTGAATACTTTAGTTCAGGTCCTATCAAGGCATGACTCAAAAAATAGATGACATGCTCTTGGAGCTTATCATCCTCCTGAACTAAGACCATGCCGATCGAATATTCATTTGCCATGAGATATAGTAGAAACTATCTATTATAATCTGGGGGGCTATGGAAGGGAGTCAAAACTAGAGATTTATTCAATGCCTCGAAAGAACATTGTGTTGACTCGTCCTAATAAAAAGGAACCCCTTATTCAATAGACACACAAAACCTTTTTGATATCAACATAGTTTGGTACAAAAAGTCGAAGGAAATTTTCCTTTCCTTGTAGACTCTGAAGTTGATGCATTATGCATGGGGGAGGTAATTGTGTTATTTCCTCAACCTTCAAAGGGTCAACCATGATCCCTTTAGTTGAAACGATAAATACCAAGAGACGTCCTAAATCCACACAAAATATGAATTTGTGTGGATTCAAGCGAATTCGATAGTGACATCATATCTCAAAGACAAGGCAGAGGTGTAGAAGATGTTGTGCTCTCTTAAGCGAGTGGGTAGTAAGATCATCCAAATAAGCCTCCACTATGTACTTAAGATCATGGAAAGAGAACATCATAGCTCATTGAAAAGTAGCTCCAAAGTTTTAAAGGCCAAAGGGCATATTTGTTTATGTAAAGGTTCCCTAAGGACAAATAAAAGTTGTCTTATGTTGGTCCTCGAAGTGGATCTGTATCTAGTTATAATAAAATAAACCATCCATGAAAGACAAAATCTCACTTTCTGTGCATTCATCAAGAATTTGATCGATAAATGATGTAGGGAAGTTATCCTTAGGACAATATTTATTCAAATCGTGGAAATCCATGCATACTCGAATCATACCCTATTTCTTGTTGACCGGAACAAGGTTGGATACCCATTCTGTCAACGATACAGGATAGATAAAACCAACTTTGAGCAACTTTTCTACCTTAGCTTTGATTGTTGTTGCTTTCCTTCGGTTAACTGGTTGCAATTTCTACCGAACAATTTTATCATTCTCATAAGTTCAAATTTCATGTTCGACAATATGAAGATCTATTCCAGGAATTTCCTCATATGACCAAGAAAAAACATCACAAAATTCTTTGAAAATTGTCATATAATGACAAATTTCATCTTGAGAACAATCTGCCTCGATAAAGACTTTTTCAACAACATCAAAGGTTCTAGAAATGTTGATCGGAATGGTCTCTGATATATTTTCCATATTCCCCTCGGCATAGACACCGTGCCTTGCTAAGGGGTTCACCGTCTGACCAACATTTCTACTCATGGATGACCTAAATTCTTTGATTTCCACATGACTAATCTCGAGGAGGAAATATGATCGATGATGCATATCCTCCCATGGCCTTTTCAACCCAATCATGGCCTCTATAATTGCTTCGTCTGAGGGAAAGAAGGTATCCAGACAGTCTTGGGAAGTTGAATAATTCTAAGCTTAGATGGGCTCCAAAAACTGATCGTCCTTCTCTATCCATAAAGGAGTTCAACCTAATTCTACAATGCCTTGTTTGATAGCTTGGTAAGTGACCTCAGTTGTAGATAGTGGCATAGCCATCCTGACATGTGCGCGACCTTATACCGATTGACATGATGAGGGTAACACCCATGGATCTTGCAGATATGATGTTATGAATGAAGAAACTCTTGTAATGAGAGACAAGGAACTCGAATTTTGATAGCCAACTGTGGTGGCATGAATATAAGACACCGGTGTTGGGAATTAAAGTTACCCATAAGCGAAGGACACATTCCAACACCGATACTCTCATTTTTTGATTGAGAGTTTTTAATCCACGAGACTATGGATCCTGGGCTTTTCGTGGAGCTAGAGTGGTTAAAAGCCATATGATCGATAGTTACAATCCTGCCCTCATGGGGAAAACATAAAATTTGAAATACCGATGAGACGATGACCGTCATCACTTAAGTCCAAATCCTTCCCAATAATAGATTATAGTCAAGTGGAGTATCAACTACCTCTACTTCGATGGAAACAAACTTTCTCCCAACTACCTCTAAATGATCTTCTATCAAAAGTAGTTAACAAAGTGGGAGAAGTTGCGAGCTCCGGAGAGCCGATGGATTTCCAACATGACAAAGACATTACACACGTCAAATCTCCTTCATCAACAACGGTCCTCATGATCATGTGTTTCTCATAAACAATGTCAAAATGGAAGGCTAAATGATAAGGAAGGCGAGGCTTCACATCAATAGCATCAAACTTCATAGTGAGATGGATGGAAGCATCCGCCGCTCTAATGATGGATAAAAATGCAGTGCATTGTGCAAGGAAACTTTAAATCACCTCTAAAGTAGACATCTCACACGACATTTGAGCTAAATTATGGCAAAGGCTCTATGAGCAAAGAAAGCATGAGCCATTGATCACTGATCATTCAACAAGATCAACGATCCAGACATGAAGATAATGAAGCAAAGGCAAAAGACAATATCCCACATGCATAAACGAAATAGACTTCGACGAGCTTATAATGAAAGAGTGAAGGATATTAGTTCGAATGTAAAGGAAGAGCCATGGAACTGTGCGAAAGGAGCTAACTTTTAGTGGCAGAATTTTCATCTATATGTTAATAATGGACGACTGAGATTAAATATTAGAACTAGATCTAACAAGATCCATGGCCAAAAGTAGTCCTGAATTCAAAATCTGATGCGATGGTGAAAGGATTTCGGAGTTCAAGTTTTCAGAGTATTTAGCCCAAGCCATCTTGAGAAACTCTGACAGAAGAATCTCTGAATGAACATGGACCATTGATCTATCGAAGAAATAACGAATAAATATGAACCATTATTTGGATGGAAAGGACTTTGAATAATTGTGATCCATCTTAGATGTCATGCCAGCATTGCATCATCCAATACATGTGGAAGGAGTCTACATGAAGATAATGAAGCAAAGGAAAAAGACAATATCCCACATGCATAAAAGAAATAGACTTCGACGAGATTATAATGAAAGAGTGAAGGATATTAGTTCGAATGTAAAGGAAGAGCCATGGAACTGTGCTAAAGGAGCTAACTTTTAGTGGCATAATTTTTGTCTATATGTTAATAATGGACGACCGAGATTAAATATTAGAACCAGATCTAACCAGATCCATGGACAAAAGGAGTCCTGAATTCAAAATCTGATGCGATGGTGAAAGGATTTCGGAGTTCAAGTTTTCAGAGTATTTATCCCAGGCCATCTTAAGACACTCTAACAGAAGAAGCTCTGAATCAACATGGACCGTTGATCTATTGAATAAATAACAAATAAATATGAACCATTATTTGGATGGAAAGGACTCTGAATAATTGTGATCTAGCTCAGATGCCATGTCAGCGTCGCGTCATCCAATACATGTGGAAGGAGTCCATGTGGTCGACACATCACACTGATGTAAGAAATCCATGAGAGCAGCCACGTGTGATGCACTGTATAGAACCATGTGTCAGGACATGTGTAGTGCAAGGTGACATGGAATCCGATGATGAATGAAACTCTGAATTAATAGGAACCATTGATCTATTGGAGGAGGAATGTTGACAGAGTAGTTTTCAATCCGATATAAGAGTATCGAAGAATATTCCATTCCTGGCATTGATTTGTGTGCTGAAATATTAAGAGTGCGGATGGTCATCCAATACACGTGAAAGGAGTCCACATTGAGGACACACCAGTGCCATGTCAACACCATATTAGATACATGTGTTAGACTTCATATAGTGCCATGTAAATACCAGGACAATGCTACGTAAATACCGCGACAATGCCACGATGTTACGAGGAAAATATCTCTATGGAAAGGGGTAAACCACAACAGACGAAAATGACTGCATAAATCAACTTTAATATCAGGTATTCTATATAAGAAAATATGCTAACAAGACAAGATAAAGATCCTACCTCGTCCAAATGTTCGATGAAGTCCACTGTTGAGCACTTGACTCAAAGCAATACACCTGCAACTTGTCCTCAACAACCAAGAAACGCAAGCATATGGTGATAATATATAAACTTAGCACATTCAATAGCATAATCCATCAACATTCATAACAAATATGCCCATGGAATAAAAATTCAAATATTTGCAAGATATTAACTGGACGAGAAAATAGTGTTTCTATTAAAATGTAATCAACATAAGTGAATGAATTACAAACTTCCGTGTCAGCACGGTTCAGAACCGAGAAACTAAGTCCCTTCCAACTAGTCCTCCACTACTTCAATCCTCCACCAAAGGCAAGCTCATATAAGAGAGACAATGAAGTTCTCAATAAAGTAGGAAATATCTTGGGGGATGAACAATGTGTTCAGACTTAAAAGGACAAAGGGATGTAGACTCAATATGAAGTGAATAATTTCTCCAGAGTAACTTTGCTCTCAAAGTTGAATTCTTCTCCCCTTTTCCACATCTTGGATATGGCCCATTTATATCCTTCAAATGGAACTGAAGGTATGAGTTAGAACGTTTCCAGTATATGGAAGGTCAAGGATCATGGATCCTGTGATGTGACATGGAAACCCGAAACGTTTTTTTAATTTTGGGCACAAAACCTGATGTATGCGGGTTGTAATGGTGCAACCTACATATACGCATGTTGTATCATAGTTAGGGCGCGTATATGTGGAAAAATATTTTTTTTTAGCTGTGGGATTTGCAAAAAGGGACTTCAAGTATGCATAGGGAAATGGAAAAAGGCCTTTTGGAAAAATTTGCATAGGGTGAGGAAAATCTTGCTATAACAGATGCCCCCTAATGTTTGAGGTCAAAGGAGTATCTACGATGGCCGAAATACATTATGATACCCAGAAGTGGAGTAATGGAGACTCAATTGGAAGAACTAGTTGCCCGTGAGAATATTACAATCTGTACTGACTTTGCGTGCATGGATGCCAATTTGAATTACATAGAAAATCCATGTGAAAATATACCAAACAAATGTTCATGGCCATGAGTAGGCAAGACAAAGGTGGCTATATGCCAAAGGCTTTCATAGTCATGAACACGACCTAGTAAAACTAGTCTCAAAATCAATATGAAGATATTTGTATACAATGGAGTACAATCTGATCTCCCATGATCACTGAAGTCACATGGGTACTGGTCCAATGAAAGATAGAAACAACTCAGGAAAGCTACGACTATGAACTAATGTCTTCAATTCTTCTACATGATCCGCTAAAGGTGCAATTCTACATCATGTGAATAAAAGAGTTGAGGTCGAATGCAATGAGACTTTGTTTGATTACCGGTCATTAAGGTATACCGTTAACAAACACGAGACAACCTACTGATAATGAAAGTAGGTATCAAGGAACCGAGTACATTCTTACAAGTGTGAATAAATGTGTTGAGTTCAAACACTTGAAGAATCCATCGATCAAGGGACATTGATGTATTCCCAACTGTCGATGGTGGGAGAACCTGCCACTAATGACTGCAAGCCTCTAGGTACTCATAGGACTCTAGGTCTCGTTTCCAGAATAGATGGGTTGAAGTTGATGGAAGGAGGCACGCTGAAAAGAGAGCATTGAGGCATCTCTCATCATTTAGCACGAGGTACAAATTTGGAGCATGATGATTTGGAGGAAATCATATGAAGCACATGTTCATGAACCAATGAACCTCTGCGTCTTTCGCATGTGCTAGATGCAAGCGATACATGAAAAAGACCCTCTGAATAGAAGCCAATAAGGAAAACTACTGACAAAGGAGAGAAAACCACCAATAAGGCTAATGGCATCCAAGACACTGCATGAATCCCAATGTGTGAATAGATTTATTTTTGTCGAACACAAGGGAAGCCCCCCAGTCAATGACCAATGATGAAATTTCGACTGATGGGTTCAAGGTTACCTACCAATGATGAAAGTAGGACCAGGGTGCACAATATGACTACAGTTTCATGTAATCCTGAGACATACTGAGGGTATGGCCAACATGCAAAGTCAAGAGTTATGAGGAATGGTCGACAAAGGTTGATAAAAATCTTTTGAACAAGAGCATGAGACATATGGAAGAATATGGCAGAATCAATGATGAAACTTTGAGATGCAAGAGGCATAAATCAAACTCTCAATAGGGACTGGAAGAGTAACCAGTCGGGGGAGTAAACTCTATGTAACAAGCTCATCTTCCTAAGGTTATGCTAAACTCAAAATTTTGATGACAAGTGGACTCAAAAGTTTTGTGCTATGTTCAAAGGCGACATGACTGCTGCCAATATAAGATAATATTCCTTCCTCACCCATCTTTTTTTATTTTTTCATAGTCAAATGAATGCTATGATACAGAGGAGGAAACGAGTGTCACAAGTAAGCAATTAGTTCTAGCGGTGAAACATACCTATGCTCAATGTAAGGAGGTGCATGCGGGAGATGGACACTCGGAGGAATGTTTCCTCTCGGGTATAGGGTGTCAAGCTGCAAAGGATATAAACAAGGCTATGCTTGGTTGATGATGCAAATTGTTGAGGTGATAGGCTTATAATGCAAAAGTGAGAACCGACAATAGGCTCAATAATGCAAGTAAGAGAATGAGATGCAATTACAACTTAACGCCAAAAAAGTCCTTTTTCATAATCTTAGTCTACTTGGTTTGAAAAAGGGGTAAACTTACACCAAATAAACATCCTTTCAAATCCAATTTACGAGTGTGAAAGAGACAAGTTCACTCGACAATATTTTCGCTTTTTGAGAGAGTCAGAAAAGATCTTAAACTAGACTCATTGGGAGTTTTCTAAGTGACATATCATGGGGGAGGCCAGGGATCACATGAAGGACTTCTGTGAAAGGTCAACAACTTACGAATAACTGACACAAGCTTGGGAAAACCCATATATTTCCAAGTAGAGGGGGATAAAATACTCGCAGAGGTTACCTTCTCAATGATATATCGGAGAATGCCTCTTATTTGAAAGGGCATAGGAGAAGGAATTTGATACCCTACAAGACCATCCCAGTCAAAGGCAACTTCTCTAATACTTGGAGGGAGACTACTCGGGGAGAGTAAAACTCGCCCTTGTTCAGAAGGTGCAGGACTAGAAATGTTAATGACATGGTCAAAATAATCCTCACTCAAAACGGGAGCAGTGTCAGGTGAATATTGCATCGGCATGACTGTTGTGTCAATCAAAGGAGAAATAGAATGTTGGGAAACCAATGACGACTCCGAACCCAAAGGGTTATCAGACAAGGACTGCACTTCTTCTACTCCAACAGTAGTAGGGCACAACTGATTTAAATGGCCTCCCTTGCAAAGCATACAAAGGAACTTGGGATTACATCCTATACATAGAGGCTTCTAAATCGTATGAATTCCCCCAACGTCATTCACAATGGTTGGTGACATGCTCTCAGCATGACTGGCAGAGGTTGGTGGTTCATCACCCACCTGATGTACATAGGTTATTGATGATTTCCAAACATGGTTGATCAAGGTTGGAGATGTGATGTCAGAATGACTCATGGTGACTATATTTATGCCCCCAGCATGAATTGTAATGACTGTATTGGCAATGACAGTTGGTTGCGACATTTGAGATCAAGGTCCCGAGAAAGACTCGTCTTGAGAAATTGCAGGCCAGGAAGGATCCTGGTCTACGCCCCATCCCTTCCTGGAAAGGTAGTATCCTAATCCTAATTGATCCATAGAGGCTTATAAAGGCATCATCACCGAAGCATATGTTTGCGAAGAGAAAAAGGCATGACACGAGTTACTCAGGTGAGGATATATATTGCCCCCAGACAAAGGGGTTCTGTGAAGGGGGTAGCCCTTACCATAAAACTAATTCCCTCCATATGAAATACCAGAGGATAGATGGAGGTCTGTCATGGGAAAAGTGTTCGTAGGAACTGACATAGCAGACAAAGGATATATGGACAAGGTGTAATAAGTAGAATAACCACCCATTTGAGAACTTTCTCCTAGAAGGGTGAAGACAGGATTGGATCTGTAAGAAGGGAGATTCCAACCTCCCATAGTGAGATTCGGTTGAGGGATATGACTCCCATCAAACGAAGACATAGAAAAAGGATCCATCATGCCCCCGGATCCAAAACTAGGATTCATATAAGCAGGCAAGGGAGAGGATGGAAAAGGTGAAATCATATTTGACACATCAAGAGGAAAATGATTAGAGACCCAAGGTATTTACTGAGTATCATGATTCTTCATACCATTATGAAACATAGACGGATTCATCCTCATGAAATGAGCGAATGTCATGGGGGAAGTAATGCTAAATGAAGGATTCAAAGGGACTCCACTATCAATGATAATGAAAACTCACAACACAATACAAATCCTAAGGTCAAATAATAATTAAAGAGCACACCAAAATAAACAAAAGGCCAATATGCACACAAACAGGATAAAGTGGCTGAAAGGGGCCTCCCTCCCTAAAGTAGGTATGCCTCGCCCAAGAGGGGCCTGAGACTCCCTGCAGAATATCAGGGGTATCATAATCAGTTATAAGAGCCCTCGTAGGGTTAACAACCAGTCGGTCATATGCCCCTGGAGAGGTAATCCTCCATAAAGGTTGTGTGTTGTCTGACTCTTATCTGACCCATGGTACTTGCAGAATAACCCCTGCAAGTAACCTATGTGGTACCTATGTCAAGAAACTAAGCAACCATGGTATAACCGATGTGCATGCGAACACTCATAAGTAAGGTATACCATATGGGCAGGGTAACAAATCTCGAAACCTCAAAAGCACCACCTCTCACATAGGTAAAGGTACTAGAAAGATCCCCATATACGAATAGATCCCCAAAAATATATCTGACGCTAAGAAGGTATTGGGGGGATATCCCCTCAACCAACCTCACGTGACCTTGTGCTTAAATTCAGTGTAAGAGGAGCCTCATGATGTCACCAATTATACAATGGATTTCACCACTCCCTTATTCAGACACATATGTTGATTTAATAGCCTTGGAGAATTTTACTCACAAAATCCTATTCCAAGGCTCTAAATCCTAAGCTAGTTTGTGCACCGTAGAAAATAAAATCGTTTCTAATCAATTTTAAATTATCAGTGTTTATTTTAATTGCCTTACTCAAAAAGGTGCAGTCATGAAACTATTGATGTTATGACTCAACAAGTAAAATAAATGAATAAGAATAAAATGCAAAGTCCTAACTTCAATTCCCAATAAATGATATGCTTTTCAAAATGTAGTTTTCAATTTAATTATGCAATTCCAAATAAGATGTAATCTTTCTATACATGCCCTAAGATCAATGATAATGACCCAAAATATCAAATGCCAACAATGCAAGATGCTTAATATTTTTGTATTTTCAATATAAAAGAATGAAAATGCAAGGACTGAACAACAACTTGATATAAAAATTATATTGTATGTAAACAGAGACAAACCAAGTAGGATATCAAGAAGCAAACACCCAACCCAAGATGCAAGGAAAATCAATGAAAAGGATGATGAGAAAGGCATCACCTGAAAATTCAACCAAAGAAAGGCTTCCTATCATTCTATAGGAACTTAATAGTCATAACAGAGACCCAAGAAGACTCAACAACCATCACAACTTACCCAACAAACATCAAACTCAACAACCAAGAAAAAAAGGATGATGTACGCGATTGTTCAGGAGAAAACATCATATATACGCCTCTTGCAGAAGGAAAACATGTGTATGTACGTGAATGTTAGGTAAAAACCCACGTATATGTGTTAAAAAATTGCCAGGCTAAGGATAAGGCTAAGAAACTTAGACTCAAAATCAACAGAGGCTGTCAAGCAATCAGACGATAAGAAACTCAATATAAACGAGAGAAGTCAAAGGAGAAAAACACTCCAAACCCCAAAAAGAAGATTCTATCCCCAATATTGTTGCCAATTATGTTATGAGGAAAATCTCTCTATGGCAAGGGGTAAACCACAACATACAAAAATGACTACAGAAATCAACTCTAATATCAGGTATGCTATATAAGAAAATATGCTAACAAGACAAGATAAAGAGCCTACCTCGTCCAAACGTTCAATGAATTCCACCATTGAGCACTTGACTCAAATCAATACACCGACAACTTGTTCTCAAAAGCCAAGAAACGCAAGCATATGGTGATTATATATAAAGTTAGCACATTCAATAGCATAATCCATGAACATTCATAACAAATATTCCCATGGAATAAAAATTCAGATATTTGCAAGATATTAATTGGATGAGAAAAGAGTATTTTTATTAAAATGTAATCAACAGAAGTGAATGAATTACAAACTTCCGTGTCGGCACAGTTCGTAACCGAGAAACTAAGTCCCTTCTAGCTGGGCCTCCACAACTTCAATCTTGCACCAAAGGAAAGCTCATATAAGAGAGACAATGAGGTTCTCAATCAAGTAGGGAAGATCTTGGGGGATGAACAATGTGTTCAGACTTAAAAGGACAAAAGGATGAAGACTCAATATGAAGTGAATAATTTCTCCAGAGTAACTTTGCTCTCAAAGTTGAATTCTTCTCCCCTTTTCCACAGCTTGGATATGGCTCATTTATAGCCTTCAGATGGAATTGAAGGGCCGAGTCGGAATGTTTATAGTATATGGAAGGTAAAGGATCATGCATCTCGTGACGTGACATGGAAACTCGACACTATTTTTTAATTTTGGGCACGAAACCTAATGTACGTGGGTTGTAATGGTGCAACCTACGTATACACATGTTGTATCATAGTTAGGGCACGTATATGTGGAAAAATATTGCTTTTAGCTCTGGGATTTGTAAAAAGGGACTTCAAGTCTACATAGGGAAATGGAAAAAGGCCTTCTGGGAAAATTTGCATAGGGTGAGGGAAATCTTGCTATAAAAAGAAAAGCAGACAATTGTAACTCAATGACTGGACCACGTTTCATAAGCAAATTTGGCCACGTACAAAGGTGATAGGAAGTCCGATGATAAATGGAAATATGAATTAATGATAATCATTGATCTATTGGAACTATAACGAGGAGATCTGGACTATTCATCGGAGCTTATTAATCAGTGTTCAAAATATTGGGAAAGTTTCACAGCTTCGATAAGAGGGGTATCAAAGAATATTCCTTTTTAATACCATCAATTGACATTTAAAATATTTTGGAAGTTGTACAACTCCGATGAGAAGGGTATCAAAGAATATTCCCTTCCGTGATAAAAGTGTTATCTCGAGAAAATAAGCAATTTGGAACATTGGTCAGAGTGTGAACAAGTTGCGATCACAACTGCAGATCTTGAATGATCGACGACAGAGAGTGTTTAGACTTTTGGAGTCCAAACATAGGGGCTTCGATAGAAGTAACTCTGATAGGCCTAGTGGTCCCAATATGAAAGAGGCTAGATTGACGATTGAGATCAAATCTGATCTAGATCTAACAGTGGTTGAGTGATGAGGTCCAAAGGGTCTGATAGCCTGAAAGTTTAGAGGTTATGGATGTTATATATGACAGTTACGATCTAATCAAGAGACAATCAAATGATTGTTGTGCGTCGAGATGGTGTTGAGTGTTTCGACACCCCGATGGTCCCGATATGAAAGAATAATTCGACGATTGTGATCAAATGAAGGATAGATCAGAAGATTGATGTACATTGAAGTGTTGTAGAGTGTATTGGTACCCCGATGAACGCGATTATAAATCAATGGACAATATTGAATCCAGGATGATATCCGATGACTGCTAAGCATCAAAATTGTGTTGTGTGGTGTTGGTTGTGGAGCATGATTATCTTCATGATTCATAGGTCTTTTACTTCCAGTCGTGTTTATACCCCATGAAGTATTTAAACCCCAGAAGTATGTACACTCTTCCATGTGGGGGAGTGTAGAGGGGGGGTACCCCCTCTACGGGGTTTGGGGGGGATATCCCCCCAATTGGGGGGTTTGGGGGCAAGTGGGCCCCCAGCGGGGGTTCGGGGATGAAGCCCCCAAAGGAAAAATTGCCTTGTAAATGTATATTTTAATTTCATTGTAAATATGGACCGTTCATTATAAGGTCATAGATCTAACGATAGAGATTATGTTAGGGTTTTTTTCCCTAGAAGGCAACCCTCTTTTATGAGGGAAATGTATTGCAGCTATGGTTGATGGTGAATATTGTATTATGAGATAGGAGACTGTGAGAGAAAGAAGAGGAAGTTACAATGGGTTTGTTGTAGGTTGTATCCCTTCATATGCTGGATAATAATAAAGGAAGGACCTGGCAATTTCTCTGGTAGACGTAGCCCACACTGGGTGAACCACGTAAATCTGTGTCTCTGTTGTATTGTGTATCTTTTGTGTTTTGTTTCCACATTTGTTTTATTTTATTTCTTCACGATCCTGTTTTTATAACAACTGGTATCGGAGCGAAAGGTACCTCGCAGGAAAAGAGGGTTCCTGGTTTGAGTGGGAGCAATGTCAGAAGATGGAAAGTTTAGGGTCAAGAAATTTAACGGCCAAAACTACCAGTTATGGAAGATGCAGATGGAAGACTATTTATA
>SNQJ01S0130228.1:25950-48091 GCA_010110895.2 Picea sitchensis
GAGTAGAGATGTCATATTTAATGAGAAGGTCATGTACAAAGATCAGTTGCAGGGAAAGAAACAGGAAAAAGGAAAACAAGAATACACAGTGCTTGATGAGATCAATGAAAAATAAATTCCAAAGGAACTAGAAAATCAAAATTTACAACAACGGGAGCAGTAGGTACCTCAAACACCTGCAAGTGTTGTTAGAAAATCTACCAGGTTAAGTATACCCCCTGAACGATACTCTCCTTCATTGTATCATTTATTGTTGATTGATTCTGGTGAACCAGAATGTTATGAAGAGGCAATGTAGGTAGACACCAAATGGAAGTGGGAGCAAGGCATGAAAGAGGAAATGGATTCCTTGGTAAATAACCATACTTGGGACTTGGTTCAGTTTGCTGCAGGAAAAAGAGCATTGTAGAATAAATGGTTTTACAAGTTGAAGGAAGAAGATGGAGGAGAAAAGCGGTACAAGGATAGACTTGTTGTAAAGGGGTTTGCACAAAAGAAAGGTATAGATTTTAATGAAATATTTTCTCCTATTGTTAAAATGACTTCAATTAGAACTATTTTAAGTCTTGTGGCCGTAGAAGATTTTCATCTTGAACAGTTAGATGTAAAAACAATTTTTCTCCATGAGGATTTGGAGGAAGATATTTATATGTAGCAGCCACAGGGGTATGAGGTCAAAGGGAAGGAGAATTTGGTATGCATGTTGAAGAAGAGATTATATGGCCTAAAGCAAGCTCCAAGGCACTGGTATCTGAAGTTTGACAGGTTTATGACAAAACAGGGTTATAGTAGATGTCATTCTGATCACTGTGTTTATTTTAAAAAGATAGAAAATGGAAGCTTTATTATGTTGCTATTGTATGTAGATGACATGCTTGTTGCAGGGTCTAATATGGGGGGTATAAATGTGCCCAAGAAGAAATTAGCCAATTCATTTGTGATGAAGGATTTGGGGGTTGCAAACAAAATCCTTGGTATGAGAATAACAAGAGACGGGAAAAATCAAAAACTGACATTGTCTCAGGGTGAGTACATAGAGAAGGTGTTGGAGAGGTTTAGAATGCAGAATGAAAAACCAATTAGTACACCTTTGGCCAGCCATTTCAATTTAACTAAGGAAATGTGTCCCAAGACACAGGAGGAGATACAATACATGTCCAGGGTCCCATATTCATCAGCAGTTGGTAGCTTGATGTATGCAATGGTTTGCACAAGACCAGATATTGCACATGCAGTGGGAGTTGTCAGCAGATATATGAAAAATCTAGGTAAAGAACACTGGGAGGTAGTAAAGTGGATTCTCAGATACTTGAGAGGTACTGCTAATCATGCATTATATTTTGGAGGTTCAGAAACTGTTCTACAAGGATATGTTGATTCAGATATGGCAGGTGATAAATATAGCAGGAGGAGTACCACAGGGTATGTGTTTACTATAGGTGGAACAACAGTAAGTTGGATTTCAAAACTACAAAAGGTTGTTGCACTTTCAACAACAAAGGCTAGTAAAGAGATGATTTGGTTACAGAGATTTATGGAGGAATTGGGAAAGAAGCAAGAGAATAGCAGGTTGTATTGTGACAGTGAGAGTGTCATTCATCTTGAAAAGAACTCAACCTTCCATTCGAAGACTAAGTATATACAGTTGAGGTACCACTTCATACGATCCTCCTTGGAAGATGAACATTTGAAGTTGGAAAAGATACACACTAGCCAGAATCCTCCAGACATGTTAACAAAGGGAGTAACCAAGGAGAAACTGAGTTCCTGCTCAGTTTTAGTTGGTATTCAAGAATAAAGATGAAGATGAGAAATTTTCCAGGTCCAAGAAGGTTCAGAGTCCAACATATATAGCAGTGGTGGAGTTGTTGAGATCGGTCTCCAAGTGAGAGATTGTTGGTTGTGGAGCCTGATTATCTTCCTGATTCAGAGGTCTTTTACTTTCAGTTGTGTTTATACCCCATGAAGTATTTACACCCCAAAAGTATGTACACTCTTCCATGTGGGGGAGTGCAGAGGGGGGGTACCCCATCTGCGGGGTCCGGGGGGGCTATCCCCCTAGCTGGGGGGTCCTCGGGCAAGCGAGGGTTCGGGGGCAGCGTCCCCTGATGGGGTTTCGGGGGCGAAGCCCCCGAAGGAAAATTTTCCTTGTAAATGTATATTTTAATTTCATTTTAAATCTGGACCGTTCATTATAAGGTTGCAGATCTAACGATAGAGATTATGTTAGGGTTTTTTTCCCTAGAAGGCAACCCTATTTTATGAGGGAAATGTATTGCGGCTATGGTTGATGGTGAATATTATATTCTGAGATAGGAGACTGTTAGAGGAAGAAGAGGAAGTTACAACGGGTTTGTTGTAGGTTGTATCCCTTCATATGCTAGATAATAATAAAGGAAGGACCTTGCAATTTCTCTGGTGGATGTAGCCCACACTGGGTGAACCATGTAATTTTTTGTCTCTATTGTATTGTGTATCTTCTGTGTTTTGTTTCCACATTTGTTTTATTTTATTGCTCCACGGTCTTGTTTTTCTAACATGTGGTCTGTGAGTAGATCACGTGAAATGAAAAGTGTTAGGGCCCAGTTTTGAGGAAGAGGGAAAGGGACATGGAGCCGACTTGATGAGCACGAATTTGCATGTGGAAAAGTGGTTGAGTACATGAGCTATATAGATAATGATCCCTTGATCGTGTTAGTGGAGGTAAGTGTGAGGGATTTTGAGTGAATATCTGTGAGGATAACATAGGCTTTGAGGCCCATATGAAAGTGTGGAAGTAATGAAGATGATCGCAGGTTTGATGACACAGCAGATGAAGCTAGAGAGGTCTTCTAAAGAAAAAAAGTTTTTTCAGTGTGGCAGGGTGGATCGAGGAAGGGGATTGGTGTCTTCTACAGGTTGGTGCCTATGAAAAATAATTTTATGGGCTGGTACCCATTGGCTAAGTTGGTGCTCAACAAGGGGATTGGTGTCCCATGCAGGTTGGTTCCTTCAAATATTATTGTAGATTTGTGTATGCTATAAGTTGGTGCTTAAATTTTTTATAAAAAATGTTTTATGGTTTACTCCCATTTGGGTTTCCACTGTAAATATATGTGTATTTTGTATGGTATGATTTAACTGTTCATCATTGATTACTGATAAATAACAAAATTTTATTAAAAATAAAGTTGTGGTAAAAATTATCGTGTAATACTGATTCACCCCCCTCTCAGTATTCCAACAAGAAGGTCTTGGGTTAAAGTTGGCACCAGGTTGCCAAGAAGAGTTTGTGGATGAGCCAGAGACTTAGGTGAAACCTTTGTTATGGTTAAATGGAAGAAAACTCCCACCCATCTAATTCTTGAACGAAAAAACAAGATTAACCCCTACAGACCCTCCTTTTGAGTGAAGACCTCCCTGCATGGGGTTCCACTGACCGGGAAAGGAGTTTCCCCATGACGACATCCCCTACGAAGGGAAATACCCTTGCACGGGATTCCACTGATCTTGGAAGGGGTTTCCCCATGTCGAGACTGCAGACATAGAAAAATGATTACTCATGAACCCACCATACAATGTGAATGAAGTTGAGGTGGATGGAATGCTAGCGGATTAGAATCCACTACCCATAGAAGCACCCCAAACCCTAAATGGGTTAGGGATGGAATACTATAACGCCCCACTCCCGACGGATGAGAATGATGGAGGGATATGACCCACATCCCAAGGAACAACTTGGTAGGGAATCGAGGAACTCCCTAAATCAACATTAAAAACTTAGGACGTCGACTGAGAACTAGTCAACGCGTTTCGCATTCCCATCGATGACATACCGAATGAGAAAGTGTTGGTTTTTGAAGGTAATGACATGGCCACACTAGAAGGATAGGTGGAACCAACAATCAACAGAGTAGAGCTATTGATGGACGTGGAAACGGTGGATTGAATCATACCAGTTGTTTGGTTAAACATATTAGGGGGAAATATCCCACTGGTGATGATTGCTGAAGTGGGAGTTACGACAACTCCCGACCCATACATTTCTGGAGTGCCTTCCATTGTGGCCCAGTGAAAAGGGCTACTATTAGCAAAGTCTGACCTGGGAGGTGGAACTTGCACAACCAATGGAACGTAAGGCCCAGTTAACAGAGGGTTGAAAGGTGAGGCAAATTCTTCATCCCCAATATTAGTTACTATTACAACATCTAGCTCAGAAACATTTATTTCTACAGGTTTTGTAATTAAAGTCTTGACCAGACCAGTTGGTACAAAAGTGCCAGATTGATAAAGTCGATGCCTCAAAGGACGCAGAGGAGGTTTCACTTCAACTTCTTTAGGGAATACCTTGAATGCTCCTCTATTGTTGAGGCGGTTGGTCAACCACTATGAGTTCTCAGATCTAGGTGACCACCTACACACCTTCCTAAGTAATTCTACGATCACTAAGAACAACACTAGAAAATCCCTAATAGAAACAACATATACAAACAACCTTGTCAATATCTCGACTCAGGTGGATTAGGTCCTGATATCGCAATAGTAAAAGAGTGAGGGGAGGACCTTTTGGACGAAGACACAGGTTGATTAAGTCTCGTGGACCAACGAACGAAGGAGTGAGAAGAAGTTATCCCAAACTCCACTTACTAGCCTTATTCGATGCAAGCACCTATGCTTCACAGGGCACCCTCCAGTGGTACCAAAAAGTGTGATGTGAAATTTTCCCTAGGTACCATGTAAAACCCCCCACAGTCACCTCTAAGACCTCTAGGAAAAGCAACTAAGGCCACCAACTTGTATTCAATGTCCCAAGGGTACAGTCGACAGTCGAGACTGGATGTATTTGCAGGGTAACTAATCCCAAAGCTCTTCTAGAGGACTATGTACAAAATGGTTGGTGTCACTTTAGAAAATATCAAACTAGGTATGGAGCTTCCAGAGGACTGACGCCAAAAGGGTCAATGTCACTTCAGGAAAAATTCAACCTGGTTCAAAATTCATAGAGGACTGACACCAAATGAGTTAGTTTCACTTCAGGGAAAACCCCCAAATAAGCTTAATCCACTATGCTCAATTAAGCCTTAGAGGGGTTATCTCCTCGAATATCCCTTGTGAGACCTTGTGTTTGAATCCTGTGTGAGAGGAGCTTCTAGGATATACTTATATGACAATTGGGTTTGAACTCTCCCTAGCTTAGAATCCTATGTTTTTTTTCTGTCCTTGGAGAAATTAACTCTCCAACCTAAGCCAAGGCCCTAGCATAAAACTAGTCTGTTTACCCTATAAAATGAAAATGTCTAATTATTTTTTAGTTAGCATTCATTTTATGGGGATGTTAATTACTCAAGAGGGGTACAGATGAAACTAGATGGTGTTTTGACAGACTCAACAAAGAAACACTTAAAAACAAAAATGCAAGATGCAGTTTCTTCACTGAAAAATGAGTGTAACAATGCTTCAAATCAATGAAAACAAACTCTTTCTTTTGTACTTTTTTCAAAAATGAAAAAAATGTACTTTTTATCGTATGCAAGATCTTAAATCACTGTGCAGTGAAAATCTACAATGCTTTTTGAATGACAATGAAGAACAAAGTGTGAAAGAACTTTGCAAACTGGATTTCTTTTCTTTTACAAAAGGCTACTGTAATCGAAACCAACAACTATCAAGCAAGAAAAATTCCTAAAGACTTGAGTGCTAGTAAGCAAGTTCTTTTCTTGAAAATTTCAAAGGCAAGGGAACAAAAAAAAAAAACTAGCAACCAAGTTATTTTTGTCTTTTCTGTTACTAAAAAGAAATGAAATGCAATTAAATTGCAATTTTTCTTTTTCTTTTTATCAATGAAGGGAAGAAGGTAAAAAGGAAGGAAACAAAAAATCTATAATCACTATAATACAACAATCAATTGGAAACTAAGCGCAGACACACACAACTGACCTTTCGACCAACCTAAAGAACCTTATAACCAAAAGACTAACCTAATAAAAAGCAAGAAATTTTAGGATGATTTCAAAGTTTTCAAAGAATTAAAAAAACAATCAAAGGAAAAAAAAAACTCAAAAGGCTTAGATCATATTGAACAACCAACTTACACCCTCCCAGAACTGAGAGAAAGGCCAAAAGACCAAATTCTCAACCAGATACACGACTGTGTACACAACAAATAATGTACATACGCTATTCAAACACATGAAAATAACATATATACACAATTCGAGCATAGAAAAATCACATATGGCTCAACACAAATTGAAAAAAGAAATGCCAATGTAAAGGGAAGCTTCTAGAAACTTGGTAAAAATTTATGAGATAGAAAATGCTTTGAAAGAAAGCCCCAAAAATAATAAAATTACATAAATAAAGACAACACAAGAGCCCTACGACTAACCCAAACTAGGAGAGAAATCCCCAGTATGGTTTTCAATTCTATTATGGGATTTTTTCTCTGTGACCTTGGATCTGTGTCACAACAGAGCCTGACCGTATTTAAAAGACAAACCCTACCCTCACACACAATTTCAAAATAAAATAATTACTTTGGAAGAGAGAAGAGAAGAGGTTACACCTTGTATCCTAACGTTTGATGTTTTTCCTCGCTCTCGACCTTTGATTCGCTCCTGATCTCTGCTGGTACCAACCTGCAAAAGGAGATCACGTCTATACTGCAACAAGGTAGTTATGAAATCAAGTTATACATATAATGTGCAAATTCAAATATGTAAAGTAAGTTAACATATATAAATAGATTGAACAATATTAAACACATATGGAGGGAAATATAACTCTTTCATTGAAAACAATATAAGAAGGTAGTTACAAACTGACTCTAACTACCGGCACTACCTCGAAGCCAACCGGCCAGGTTCCTCCACTGGCCCTTCAAGCATCAACTCAATTAAATGGATCTTCGTCGAATGACTTAGAAGGGATACTCAATGGGTTGGGGTGGTTGTATTCTATTGTGTACGGGCCAAGGGAAGTTTGGTTAAAAGTACAACCGAAAACCCCACTCGAAAATGTGGAATATTTTATTTTTTCATAAAATTGAGGGCATATGCAGTTTGTACACTGGAGAATAGAATATGTACGCAATTCGCAAATGGGTAAATAACGTATGGCAAAAACACTGCTGTTTTTTAGATGAAATTGATGGAGAAGAGTGGGATTTAAGCTTCCAAGCTAGGGAATGAACTAGGCCATCTCACAAATGAAACTTTGGTGTGGCAATTTGTGGTATAACACCATGGAGCGTGAAAATCATAACGATATTTCTAGGTCACCCTCAACCTCAATCATGACTAGTCAGGTTGTTATAAAAATGGTTATAATGATTACTGAAGATCTTTGGGGATTCAACTTGCATGTGATCTCTTCAAGTCCTTGCGTGCAATACAAAATGGGTTGGCGTGCATAGTAGATCCTTGGAGTTGATGCTAAAACTTGGCACCACATGATGCATCCTCTTGGGTGCGCACGCAATGCTGAATTATAACATGTGCGCAATCTCTACAAAACCTTAAGTGCCAATAGGCCCCCAACACTGTTAGTTGGCTCGTTCTCAAGTCAAGAGTTCTATTTTGTCGATAGCTCCTAGATGAAGTTCTTAGAACCACTAGTTGGACTTAGTGGGATGTCTTAACCTATACTTTTTTAGGTACAATCTATCAATCTTGGAAATTTTTGCATCCATGCATAGGCCCTAGAATGTGTCAATAACCACTAAATTTTAGATGTGAATTTGATCTTCCATTGTTCGGTATATTGACGTTTCTCTCATCAATATCTCTCTCGACTGTCTGGGGATAGATGTCTTTCATAATATGGTCCAAAACTATCTGCGTCGTCCAGGTAAAGTCCTTCCTTTTAAACTTGATAATATTGCCACAGTGACCTCCAGGTTTCTGGCTAGGGTGATCTTTCCATCGTGCATGACTTTTCTATTCTTCCTATCTCTGTTGGATTTGCTAATAGTGTTAAAGACGAGGAACACTACACATGATAGGGGAGGTAGCCCGCAGATTTGGATTGCTTGATTAAGGTTCCGACAATGGAACCAATTGTTGGCCATGGAGTTTTAGACCCGAGGTTCAGAATTCTTGACCAATAAGCACCCCATAGGTGTGGACATATATTCAATACTCAATACATTCAAGTATAAAGTTTTTTGGAACTTCTTTGTGGCTTGAGATGAATTAATGAAAGATAACCTACTGGATAGAGCATTAAATTCTATCAGGTACTCAATATGACAACAACTCATAGCATTAAACAAGTGTACTCCATCAGGTACTCAATATGACAGTAGATCATAGCCTTAAACAAGTGTTGATGTCATAGTAATGAGTAGGAAATAAACCAGTGTAATGATCAAATTTGAAGGGTTTGTCTTAATTTTAGTTGGAAGGGTATATATTCATGCGACCCTTCCATGATGAAAAGCTTTGAAAAAATTACATTTTAGTTGACAATAATAAATTAACTAATCACTTCATAAATAAAACGTGTTAAATAAAATATTACATTTCAAATCAAATTTATGCTTAGTAGAGAAATTAGTAAATCCAAAATATCACCTCAACATTCAACTGCTTGCAAAATATCACCTTAAAATTCTCTAAGCACATATTCAAATATTCAAAGATCATAAGCGTAATTGTAAAATACACTTTTATAGATTTAAATATGCTTCCAAATATTTTGTTTGTTACACTACACGCCATTGTAGCATGTTTTATATAGAATTATGAAGATAATTAACAATATATATATATATATAACCCCAAATATGTGAGTAAATTACTGAATTAATCTAGAAACATATATTTGTGAGCCCTCCAAGAAAAAAAGAAGTCATTTCATCATTCTACTTCTGTATAATCATTATTTAATTGATTGCAACAATAGAAATGGTGAAATCCAAATTTGGATGACCCACAGGTTTTCCAAATCAAGAACACACATAGATTTCATTTCATAACTCTAAAAAAGAACAAATTTGGATGACCCATAGATTTTGCAAATCAGGAGCCTTTCACTATTGTAGCCAACAATGAACATACAATCAATAGTGAACACATGAACCTGAAAGAAACATAAATAACTAAGGATTCAAAGGCACATTGTTGGATATCAACTTCCAACAGATGATGGTAGAAAATCCATAATGAAATACCCACATAATTCAAGTGCAACAAGAATTCAAAGAATACCTTCGAAGAAGAAAAATGCTCTACAAATCTAGCTTAACAACAAAGGGAGTTACAAACAATTAAACGAATTTAGGATGACAGTAATGCTAGGTTCTTGGACATGCTATGGATGGTTCAAAAGAAGGGCTACCAACACAATTCAAATCATTGAAATCAAGCATAGCAAGAATTCAAATAAATAGTTCAAAATAAGGGCAATACCAACATAATTCAAATAGTTGAAATCAAATAATTACTTCTACGAAATGGGTAGAGTACAAATCCATTCGCTATTGAACTTGGAAGGGAGTGTAGAGAATTGATGATGAAAATACCACCACAATTTTGGTTATGCCATAGATGGTTTGAGAAAATAGATCTAGGTAATATTAAATGTTATTCTAGAAAACAAATAGAAATAGATAGATAAATATTAGATGATATTATAGAAAACAAATAGGAAGTGCAACTTTAATTTTCCTCTAACACATGTTGAGAAATTGTCACTTATCTTCTATCTCATTAATGCAAGTTGGTATGGCACAATAACACTATTCTAGAGTAAATAAAGGTCCTTACATTAAAAGAAAATTGTGATACAAGTTCAAGTTCAACATTTATTCATTTTTCATTCAAATCTAATATGATATCTAGTTCATGCTCACACATTTATGTGCTCTCTATCCAAAAATTATAGAATCTATGTAGTGTAAAAGGGATGCCATTTGATTCTCTATCATTCCTTCTTTTCACCATTAGTATTAAAGTTCAACATTAGTATTAAATTTCTATGCAGTATCATGCATTTACTATGCATAGAGTTAACCACATCACTTCGCCCTAACCCCTAATTCAAAATTTGAACACAACTTGAAGACAAGTTGCGGCCTAAGAAAAGTTATCCATGGATGTATCCTTCATTGAAGACATACATGTGATGGGCACTTTGAAGAATAACCCTTCTTATGAAATGTTAATATGCACCTTGCACTTCTTCAAAAATGGGTAAAAATGAAAACCAACATTTTTTTGGACGGCTAGAAAATTTTAAATTTTTTTCCACCGAATACATTACATATCATGAAAATTGTCACATAGAGTCATATCACATTTTCCACCTAATTTGTTTTTTTACGTGCTTATGAATTCATATTTTTCAATTTATAATATTTTACATTAGGAACAAATATAAAATTCAACTTTGGTTGATTTCAACTTTACAATATATCCTGCCTCTGGTAGGTATAATAATATTCATTTACAAATAGAGAACATACCTTCCTTTTACTTTGTTGGATAAATATATTATCCACTAAATAAAATTCTCCATTATCTCAACTTTCTTTTAAAGGCATATTTTTTTGTTATTATCTTCCCAGATTAATCTTTCCCATGTAGCTTGCTCAATTCGTATGTGTCTTAAATTGGAGAGCTTCTCTATTCCTGTGGGAAATCTCCTCAATGCTCTACAAAAACATATAATCAAGGTTTGGAGTTAGGGCATTGTTCCCTCCGTCCACCCAACATTCAAGGACAAGCTTGATATGATCTCTAACATGGGCAAGACTCTGATAGACAAGGTCTCTAACATCAGAAATCCACCTACGCTTCCCTTGATCCCTATCCCCAATTCTGTAACTTTATTGCACCCTGTTAATTCCAATACCCTTAAATTTCGCAATCTCTCCAATGGAGGAAGCTCCTGTAATTGATCACAACGATGCAAACATAACTTCTCGCCGCATAACCGCCACTTGTGGAAAAGAATTTAAGCCTCAAATCACTACCTATGTGAAGGATAGCTTACTGACTATTGTAGTTGAAGGAGAATCATTTATATGTTGTTGTTGTAACTTCTTGTTTGGGAAGACATGCTCATTACAGGAATATGAAATGACATGGGCGACAAATTGGTGCACTGAAGATGCTACGCAAGAACTTAGATGCCCATTGTTGTAGTTGATTCATCACTATGAATGGAAAGGAGTCGATGTTGCTGAGAATTGTCAGACATGAAGATCAAAGGAATCATTGTCTAGAGTTGTTGTGAAAGTGAAGGAATTGTTTCCAAGACTGTCAAAGTGGAGATCTGTTCGAAGTTACCTTCCCTTGTCAATGAAGTGAAGGAGCCAGCGTTACCGAAATTTTGTGGAAGAAATATTTCCAAGGAAGGAGCAGTCCTATAGAAATCAACAACAAGATGGAAGCGTTGACGTTATTCTTTGTTACATCAATTGACATATTGTTGATAGAGCATTGGCTTATTGGTGATTGACAAGATTCATAGCAATGATTTCTCTACAATTGAATTCTAGAAGGAGAATTAGCTTGAGGATCCTTATTGATAGAAATTATCGTCTACCTTAATCTTGTGTCTCAACAAAGGGAAAATCTCAAGCGAGAATGAATACTCAAATTTCAAAGACAGGGTTTAAATTCAAATTTGCATCAACTTTTGGTATCAATTCATTTTTTGTGTGGTTTTCATAATATTCTATGCTTGTTTAGAAGGCGGGTTTGTTGGAAATGATATAGAAGTGGTGTTCCATGTGTTGCTTATTCCATTTTTTTTTTTTAATCAAATGTATGTGTTCAACACATATACAAATTTGAAAGGCTAAGTTGAGACCATAACTTTTACCAGCACATATTTTACATTTGTCAACACAAATAGAAGAATAGATCGTTGAAATAGTGAGAAACTTGAGAAGATCGATAAACTTAAGTGACACACACAAACAATGAACGAGAATAGCTTGCAATATGTTTACTATTTTCTTCTTGTGTATGGATGCATTTAGAAGGCATCTTAGAGCCTGTGTGAAGTGTCAAGTTGCCACCAATGTGGAAAGTTAAAGGAGGGGCATGTTGGTTACCCATATGAGAATTAAAGAACACCACCTATGTTGTTTGTTGTTTGCAAAGGAATGGAATATTGTCATTGTTGGAAGAGTGTTGAAAATGAACCGCCATCTGTGTGTTAGCAAATAAAGCCTTAATTTTTTGAGAAAGAGTTGTAAAGAAAGTTGTAGAGGTTGAGACAATGTCTGAAAAAGTTGATTGACCATGTGTACTGGAAAATGCAACCTGTGTCTACCTGTGTATTTTGCAGCTATGCATTTAAGGAGAGAAGGGGGCATTGTTTCCAATTTTGAAAAGGGTTTAGGTAATCCAGTGGGTCAAGTCGTAAAGGGAAAGCATGAGTAGGTGTGTGGTGGAGTGCTACAAATATCATCCTAGAAAAGAAGAAACAAACAAGAATATACCATTCTTGTGAGCAACACCATCTATTTGATAAGGGAGACACCACTGGTTCTCGGTGGTGTCAAACTAAGAATTGGGCCACCGCTTGTGAAATAGGATGTTGTATTATTCAACTAGCGTATCTGAAGACTTTGCATCAGATAGAAACACCAAATTGCTACATTTGAATATATATATGTGGAGAGTGGCATTGAATCATGTTGTTTGTCATGTGGTGATAAACTTAGAGTTCGTGTAAAATTGGAGCATTAGAATATGACCAATATCTTGTGGGAGCATCAACACCTATGACGAGTCAATTGAGGGTACAATTGATCTTGCTTCTACCTGGAAGGATGAGTTGATAAATTTCTAGGAGAAATTATTGTTTAAGAAACTATACTAGGTTGAAAAGTGTGCAATTGACCAACAATATCAAGTTCATTGTCTAAGTATTAAAGGATACAAAGTCACCAAGATTATGATTTGAGCAAGATCTGCAAGGAAATCAAAGTTAAGGAACGACCCAAGAACAAGCGAGGCTCAAACCGCAGTGAAAGGACACAAGAGTTTGGTCCATGTCATTGATTGTGTGTCTTCAAGGTATTAAAAGAATGACAATGATTAGATTCCCTTTAAATAATTTGCTAGTTTGCATATTTTGGTGCCTAGTGTTGAATATTAGTCAAATGAATTCAAAGGATTGTTGGTTGTTCTTGTAAAGGTGTTGATACATTTCATTGATTGACAAAAGGGAAGCCAAGGTTCAAAATTCCTTACCTCAATGTTTTAACACAATTTGGTATTGGTGTCATAAGGTGGTGATAATGAATTATTTGTCGAGTTAAAGTCCATTGTGAAACAAAGTAAATATGATATTGATGTAAGAATTTATGTAAAGATTTAAAGTTAGTGTTCAATCCATTTGATATGTCAAGTCATTAAATGAATTTCACATGTAAAGAGTTTGGTTGAGTCAAGTTTGGAGTCACGGTAAAACCAAAGTTAAGTTGAGTATGTAAAATCATGACAATGGTGTGTCAATTAAGTTTTCCAAAACAAGGTCATAGGGGTCTTGTTGGACCTTGATCAACTCCAACAAGAAATGTATCCATGAAGAATATTGCAGGTGTAAGTGAGATATATGAAAAAATAATACATAAGAAACAAAAGACAGACTTGTAATGAAGTGAAGAATTTGAAAAATATGAATGGTGAAAGATAAAGAAGACTCCAGATGAAGAGGTAAAACATAAGGTATGCATGGTGATGTGATGTAAATGGGTTTATATTTTGGGCATCTATAATGGGCTTGTAATTTATTGGGCATTTAGTAAAGCATTTGGAATGCTTGTTGTGCCTAAGATGAAATGTTGTAATTATGCATATGTGTTGTAGGGGGTGCATGATCAGTAGTGCCCGACACCCCAAATTTTTTTGGTCCAAGATGCAAAACTTAGCAATAGACAAGTTGAATTCCCTAAGTGTTTTGTAAGTCCTATCGATTCAATCCTACATGCATTAGTGTGGTAGCACATGAAATCATGTAGTGTGGTAGCACATGGAATTAGTGAGTGAGGATCAACATTGAATAAATTATGCATATTCACAATCTTAGTTTTGTAAATGATCTTTTGAGCTAACACTAAAATTCTAACCAAAGGTGTTAAGCATATCCATTAGATTGCATACGGTTAGTGCTCTCGAAAAAATTCTAAGGTCGAAAAAAGGAAGGATCAAATTTCCAATTTCCAAAATATGCAAGATGTATAAAATTTGAAACAATTTTCAAATTAAAAACATATTTACAACAATCTCACGCACCCATTAAAATTTGTCTTCAATTCAAGATGTAATATTCAAGTAAATTTCACCATTTTGATTCGGCATAGTTTGTAGAAAAAATGACAATATTGATTGGAGCCACATTAATAGTGTTTTCTCTCTGAATTTATTTTGTGTCTTTTCTGCAATTCCTCCTTATAAAAAAAGACTAGGAGTGGTTCTCACACTAATAACCAACTAGCACCAATAGGTAATAGCAATGTCTCAAGGCCTAGTGAACAATATGCAACTATTATAAATGTAAATTATGTTACAGATCATTCAAGAAAACAAATATGTTGCAACATTATGACATTACATGTATTTATTCCACACATGAATTTAATGACCTCAATGAATAGGTGTAGTAGTTATCTAAAATTAAAACTCTAAACTTATCTAAGATTGGAAAAAAAATTGCATTGTGTGTGAGTTCAACCTAAAAAATCTCATTTTGTTGTAGCTCACCAATAATAAGTAGAATTGATTAGTCAATAGCATGTGTAATAAAAGTAATTTATATATTATGAAACAATAATTATTTTGTTAAGCATATGTATAATATTGGAGAGAAAGAAAAATATTTATAGTTAAAAGAAAACTAATGGATAGTCAATGATTAATAAAATGTGGCATTGGGAAAGACTAACAACCGATAGTCTAAAAGTTCAATTTTTTGGAATTTTTATAAGCATATTTTTTGATATTATTTACTAAAATCCCACCAAAAATTGTTGAAACTTTAGTTTTGAATAATTGGGTATTGAGTGATTGAATATTTTAAAATACTTATCATAATAATAACAACTACTTCTGTAATACAACTTACAATATTACATTATTACAACCTACTATATTACATTCTCAAATTTTCTTCAAAATAATAATTACTAAAAACATTTCATCAACTAGTTAATATTCTAAAATATCCTTACCCTACTTCAATTATCCTAACTCTTTTTTCAAGGCAGATTTTTATGTTTTTATCTGTTGTGATTGATGTCTCCCATACATCTTTGCCAATGTCTATGTCTTTTAAATTGGAGAACTTATCAACACGTATTGAAGTTTGGGCAATGTCGCCTCCGTCCACACAACATTTGATAAACTCTCTAACCTGTCCATCACCTCGATAGTCAACCGCTCCAACATCGGAGATCCACCAATGCTTCCCCTAATCCCCAACTCCCTCCCTGATGTGATATGCTAAAATGAATATAAAAAATAGTAGGAAGTATTTGATGTCATGGATCTATGTATTGACTGTTGATTTGGGAGGAATGTTAAGGAATGTGGAAGAGAATGTTGAGGAATACCAATATACGCTTGTGAACCAGTGTTGAATTGTCTTTGTTTAGAGTGAGAAGAAGTTGACCCTAACTCTCATGTCTTCGATTCGAGTTCATAGGAGGTGCAATTGCAGATTTGTTGCTGAAATTAGAGAATTGCAATGATTATTTAAAAGATCCAAGTAAGTTTCATGGGGCCTCTTGTTAAGTGGATGATGGAGAGGACTTATGGTCTTAGAGAAAGCATGGTAGCAAAGCCCATGTGAACAACCACAAATTGTTGTTGTTGGAGAGCCATCACGGTTGTGTATTGCAATCAAGGATTTGTGTAATACCCCGGTTTTGAGTCCCCATATGAAATAATGTATTTTGTTTATCTGATGAAAGGTTGGAGTGCCAAAACAATTAAAGAGGTCAACATGCCTAGGAAATGTAATGTTCTGATCATTATTAATAATAAAATACATCATTGGCTGCTATATGGACAAGGAAAAGAGTTATAGGGGGCTATGATTCCACAAGAGAGTGGGCTTAAGGGGATAAGTCATTTTATAATATTTTATTTACCCAAAATTTCTTTAATTGAGAGAAGTGGTTACATGAGTTTCTTGAGGGAAGGCCATGTGGTTCTTGATTCCCAAGTAAATATATAAACCCATCTTGTGGGTTGTTTGGGGGTTCGTCTTCTTCTCCATACACACTTTCACATTTCCGTTCATTGTTTCTCATTCATCCTTGGTCTTGGTTGGAAAAGAAAAGAAAAAAATGAATTATTGAGAGAGAAGCCATTGTGGGATGGATGTAGTGACTGTTGGTATATTCTATCCGTAAATTAATGCCTGCATGCCTGAGATGCATTGTCGTGCACTAAATTTCATTCACAGTTGTGATTCGTGAGAGTCGAGATTCTTAACTAGATGCATTGGATCCCTGGAAGGAGGTGGATAGCCTGAGGAACTGTGTGGTAGAGAAGGGGTTCCATTCTCTTAGGTTGTGTGGGATGGAAGAGAAGAGAGTTGGTTTACTTTGGATTGTTGTGTGTTGAGAAACCTGTGAGAGCTTGAGTGTTGACTGGTTGGGAAGTTGAGTGACACCTTGGAACCATCCTTGTGGATTCATAGCTCAAGCTTGGGGGTTACCTATTGTTGAGACTTGGAACAATAGTGTTTATGTTTGGGTGGAACGTCCTTGGTCTGCAACCAATTGGTGAACGATTTTTTCAAAGATAAGTTCTCTTTGTTATGTGTTTTTATGTTGTATATTTTTTCCCCTGTGTATTAATTAATATATTTGAGATGGGTATATTTGATGTGCCAGATTGTTGGTTATTGCTATGCATGGCATGTTTAAACATTCTTTATACTGAAGAATGAATCTTTATTATTGCATGTTCTTGTATCATGTTTCTTTCATGTTTTTTTAATAATTAAATGGTATCATAATTTGAAATCAGTTTCAAACATAGTTTTTGAGGTAACATGCATGGCCCGGGGGTGGTTGGGTATGTTACAATTTGTGTATTGAATTCATGAATTTGTGGAGCAACCACCACACGTGGAGAAAAGAAAACCCAAGAAATCGTTGAGTGGTGAGCAGAGCCGAGTGTTGGAGAGAAAAACCGCTATTTTGTTGAAAGCATAACCGCCACTTGTGGAAAAGAATTTAAGCCTCAAATCACTACCTATGTGAAGGATATCTTACTGGCTATTGTAGTTGAAGGAGAATCATTTATCTATTGTTGTTGTAACTTCTTGTTTGGCAAGACATGCTCGTTACAGGAATATGAAATGACATGGGCGACAAATTGGTGCACTGGAGTTGCTACGCGAGAGCTTAGATGCCCATTGTTGTAGTTGATTCATCACTATGAATGGAAAGGAGTCGATGTTGCTAAGAATTGCCAGACATGAACATCAAAGGAATAATTGTCTAGAGTTGTTGCAGAAGTGAAGGAATTGTTTCCAAGACTTCCAAAGTGGAGATCTGTTCGAAGTTACCTTCCCTTGTGCGTGAAGTGAAGGAGCTAGCGTTACCATAATTCCGTGGAAGATCTATTGCCAAGGAAGGAGTAGTCTTGTAGCAATCAACAACAAGATGAAATCGTTGAAGTTATTCTTTGTTACATCAATTGACATATTGTTGATAGAGCATTGGCTTATTGGTGATTGACAAGATTCATAGCAGTGATTGCTCTACAATTGACTTCTAGACAGAGAATTAGCTTGAGGATCCTTATTGATAGCAATTATCGTCTACCTTAATCTTGTGTCTCCATAAAGGGAAAATCTCAAGAGAGAATGAATACTTAGATTTCAAAGACATGAGTGACATTCAGATTTGCATCAATTTTTGGTATCAATTCATTTGGTGTGTTGTTTTCATAATATTCTATGCTTGTTCAGAAGGTGGGTTTGTTGGAAATGATATAAGTGTTGTTCCATGTGTTGGTTATTCCATTTTTTAAAAATAGAATGCATGTGTACAACGCATATACAAATTTGAAAGGCTAAGTTGAGACCATAATTTTTACCAGAACATATGGTACATTTTTCAACACAAAGAGAAGAATAGATCGCTGAAATAGTGAGAAACTTGAAAAGATCAATAAACTTGAGCGACACACACAACCAGTGAAAGAGAATAGCTTGAAATATGTTTACTATTGTCTTCCTGTGTATGGATGTGTTTATAAGGCATCTTGGAGCCTACGTGGAGTGTCAAGTTACCACCAATGTGGAAAGTTAAAGGAGGGGCATGCTGGTTACCCATATGAGAATTAAAGAACACCACCTTTGTTGTTTGTTGTTTGCAAAGGAAGGGAATATTGTTGTTGTGGGAAGAGTGTTGAAAATGAGCCACCATCTGTGTGTTAACAAATCAAGCCTTAATTTTGTGAGAAAGAGTCGTAAAGAAAGTTTAGGTTGAGACAATGTCTGAAAAAGTTGATTGACCATGTGTACTTACAACTGCAACCCGTGTCTACATGTGTATTGGTAGCTATGCATTTAAGGAGAGAAGGGGGCATTGTTTCCAGTTTTGAAAAGGGTTGAGGTAATCCAGTGGGTCAAGCCATAAAGGGAAAGAATGAGTAGGTGTGTGGTAAATGATCATTCAAGAAAACAAATATGTGGCAACATTATGACATTACATGTATTTATCCCACTGACAAAAATTTAATGACCTCAATGAATAGGTGTAGTAGTTATCTAAGATTAAAACTCCAAACTTGGTTATCTAAGATTGGAAGTTTAACTTAAAAAATTGCATTTGTTGTAACTGGCCCATTTGTTGTAACTGGCCAATAATAAGTAGAACTGGTTAGTTCAACTTTTAAAAAAATTTATAGACATATTTTTTTTATATTTCTTTTACTGAAATCCCAACAAAAATGGTTGAAACTTTAGTTTTGAATAATTAAATATTGAGTGATTGAATCTTTTAAAAAACTTAATCATAATAATAACAACTACTTATCTAATACAACCTACAATATCACATTATTACAACCTACAATATTACATTCTCAAATTTTCTTAAAAAAATAATTACTAATAACGTTTCATCAACTAATTAATATTCTAAAATATCCTTACCCTTTTTACAGTATCATCCTAACCCTTTTTACAGTATCATCCTACGTACATTGGAACTCTCTTTCTTCAAGGATTTTTATGTTTGTATCTGCCGCTATTGATCTCTCCCATACATCTGCATCAATTTCTATGATTTTTAAATTGGAGAGCTTCTCTATTCCTATGGGCAATCTCTTCAATGATCTGCACCCCCTTATCGATAAGGTTTGAAGTTTGGGCAATGTCGCCTCCGTCCGCACAACATTTGATATACTCTCTAACATGGACATGTCATAGATAGTCAAGCGCTCCAACATCGGAAATCCACCAATGCTTCCCCTAATCCCCAACTCCCTCACTTCAGGTAACCAATGTAGTGTCAATACCCTTAAAACTGGCAATCTCTCCAATGGTGGAAGCTCTTGTAGTTTGTAGCAACCGAACAAATACAACACCTCCAGTCATTCAAAGTCACAAATACAATTGGGCAAACTTATCCCTCCGTAATTTCGAAGATCAAATGAATGCAGGTTCTTCATGTTTTGCATGTCCGGGGGAAGATCCTCCATTACATCATCCATATACTGATAATCAAAGTACAATGTCAAATGTTTCATCTCTAACCAAGTTCCCATTATACCCAATTTTATTCCCGACCTTATTCCATCTACTTTCTTTCCCTGCTTTACACGTACACTGAGCTCCATCAAATTTGGAAAGTTTGTAAAATCCTTCAAACTGCACATACCACTCTTCGCTTCGTCCACGCCAAACTTAGCTTCGGGCGTGAACAAATCTAGCTTGTTCAATGACGTAAGTTGACAGATCTCACCTGGAATCCCCGCTAACCTGTCAGAATAATATAAATCTAAATGCTTGAGATTTTTAATCTTTTCTATCGTACATGGCAACGATTCTAGCTCTCTACAGTGTCTAAGATGCAAAAATTGCAGTCGAGAAAGATTGCATATGTCAGCAGGCAAACTACTGATTTTGGTGCCATTCAACCCCACAAACTGAAGCTGTTTGAGTTGCCACATTGAATCTAGCAACGATGTTATACTGGTGTAGCTCAGATCCAAAACTCTGAGAGAGGTGAGATTGAGTAAGAAGCCATTTGGAACTTCTCTTAAACCCTCATTTTCAGCTAAGATCAAAGTTCGAAGTTCAGGGCATCGGAGATCTGTTGGCAGAAATGCAGTATCATTATAATAGCGAATCGCTATTCTTTTGCAATCGTCCATCACTTGTTCCGCAGGAAACTCGTCCATCTTTTGACTTGTTCTAAATAAGCATTTCCCTTCCTTTTCAGCAATATAGAGTGCCATATCACGAACAATGTCGTGAAATTTTATGAATTCCATTTCATCATCATCAACATACTCATGAACACACTCAAACAAGAAACGTTCTACTAATAGCTTTACATACCTGCGGCCTACGTTCATTAATTGCCTTTTGTCTCTGCTGTTTACCATTCTCTCCCCTATCCACATCTCCACCAATCGCTCCACCTCAATCTCTGCATCTTCGGAAAAGGCACCACAATATAGAAAACAGTTCTGTAAGTTACAATCATTCAAACGATCGTAGCTCCATTTCAGTCGCGCATAGAGATCTTCATCAATGCCCCTGTACATAGTTAGAAAACCAGGATCTACATTTTTCATTTGAGTTAGAGCAAGATTCCACTCATCTGCATTAGTATGACCGGTCATTGCTGCCGCAACAACATTTATAGCCAAAGGTAAACCCTTACACTCTGCTGCGATTTGTCGAGCAACATACTCTATCTTTTCTGTAGGAGCACTGCCGGCTTTGAACGCTTCTCTGCAAAACAATTGCCACCCTTCATCTGTTGAAAGGGGTTGTATTGCTATGGTGTAGTCATCTGCCTTCATTCTGTGAATCACATCTCTGCTGCGAGTAGAGATTACCACTTTACTACCTTTATCATTGCCGAAGGGGATTCCCAGTTCTTCTTCCAATTGGATTGGATTCCACATATCGTCGAGAATCAGAAGAAATTTATTTTCTTTCAGATAATTAGAAAGTCTCATCTTTGGCATGTCAAGAACAACAGAAATGCTCTCTGCATTAGAACTGCTGACTTCCAGGTCTAAATTGATTGCCTTAGCAATAGTACTCTGCAAGACCAGAATGTTAAACTTTTGTGAAACAGTTAACCAAATCACCTCTTCAAACGCATTACCTTCCTTGTGGCTGTTGTAGACTTTTTTCAGTAAGGACGTCTTGCCAATGCCACCCATGCCAGAGACGCCTATTACCCGAAATTGATGATCTTGCGCATCTTTAAGCCATGTATTCAGCTTCTGCTCAGCCAATTTTATCCCCGACCCTAGATAGCCAAACGTCGGTACTGTCTGAAGTAATGCCCCTGCTTGTAGTGGTGCCGATGAAACAATCCCTTGAGTTTCACGTGCTGTTGAAATGACATTTTGAAGATGGATGCAGCGTTCCTCGATATCTATGGAGCATTTTCTAATTTGTCTACAGAGTCTGGGCTTACAGAAGCTGCGATCTAAACAACCTTGCCGTTGTTGGGAGCGATTTTTTATCCTTTCCGGTTTTGTAAATATGTCTTCCACTTGTTCTTTTGTTTCCACATATTCAAATCTGATGTTCTTTTCTGCAACTTGTTCCCGTAGAAAGTGATACTTGATTAGAATATGTTTTGTCTTGGAGTGCATCACTAGGTTATTTTAGATACTGATGGTGCTTGTAATATCACAATATATTAGAATGGGCACATATTCAACCTGTATATCTGTCAGAGTTTGTTCCATCCATAGAACCTGTGTACAACATGTTGTTGCTGCAATATACACTTCCTCGGTTGTAGATAAAGATATTGATGATTATTTCTTGCTTAGCCATGATACTAAACACTCACCCAAGTAGAACGTTGCTCCATTGGTGCTTCGTTGGTCATCAATGCAACCTGCCCAATCTGCATCTGTGTAGGAAATAAGTGATAGATCCTTTCCTTTTGGATACCATAATCCAAACTCTTATGTTCCTTTGA
>SNQJ01S0130228.1:48101-58369 GCA_010110895.2 Picea sitchensis
AAAAATGATGGAGTAGAATATTCTATTTATCTGTTGCTTGAGAAATCTCTCACGCGATAGAGAGACGAAATGATGGAGAATTTTTCCCACATCCTTCAACGCCTGCCGATAGCAGTGGGTGCATCTTCATCAAGCAGCCACTTTGGAGGCACCTCGCCTTTCAAGGTACATGCCAATTTTGATATTCCTATATTTGAAGGTCAGATAGATGCACATGCCCTAGACAAATGGTTAAATCTGTTAGAAGGTTATTTCTCTGTTCATAATTTTTCCGACAGAGAAAAGATCATCTTCGTGCTCCTTAAAGCTCTCCCCCATGTCAAACATTGGTGGGAAACTTACTAGGAGAAAAGTTCCACAGAGGAGTCTAGAATATATGGGGTCGAGCCCACTTGGGATTTTTTTGTGGATGCGGTAAAGGAACAATATTTCCTTGTTGGCAACTATGAAGACCAGTACATGAGATGGACCAGATTACGACAAGAGAGGGGCCAAGCAGTGCTGGAGTTCACCAATGCCTTCCATACCTTGCGCACTAAGCTGGGTATCAAAGACTCTGAGAGACATTTGGTTCTAAAATACCGTGGGGCTCTACACAGATACATCCAAATTGAAATGGATTTTCTAGACATCTGATCACTCGGTTCTGCTTATCGATATGTTGTTAAAATTAAGCATAAATTTAAGCACCAGAAAAAATAGGAGTTCGGGTCTGCAAATCTGCAACAACCAAAGTATGAGAAAGACGGCCCTAACAAACAACTTCCTGAAAACAAATCTAAGCCACAGGAAAAGAAGGGTCACGGGAAGACGAAGAAGGACATTAGAAAATGGTGCGATTTCTACAAAAGCCCCTGGCACAATACCGATGAATGTCACTCAAAACAGTCATTGGTACCCGAGATCAAAGACAAGGAACCGAACCCTGATTCTGAATCTGATTATGAAAATACTGGTAAAAGACAGATCATTGATGCAGACCCCACTGCTATTGTCGCAACTGGAACAATTCAACTAGAAGAACCAACATATCCTAAAGAGGGGGAGTGACTTTTTCATTCACAAATATGGTTGAAGGATACCCCACTGCATTTTATTGTTGATAGCGGAAGTCAGAAGAACCTCATATCAGTAGAGGTTGTCAAATAATTGGGATTGTCGACAACACCACACCCACAACCATATGATGCAAGAGCATCGCTCCATATTAGCACGCGCCAGCTGATTAACACACATGGTGCGCATTCAAGGCAGGAGAGGTGTCGCCCTCTCATTTTGCCTCGAGAATCTAAGGCGTGATCCAGACAATTAATGAAGACAATATGGAAGAACCAAATCGTGCTTTCTCACAAGTTGGAGATAAGGTCGCCATTAATAGGCTGACGATGAAATGGATCTACATCTGATTTGGAGCAGGATTTCCATCATTGTAATTTGTCCTTTCGATAGGCATTAGGGATGGTGATTTGGCACCATTAGTTAGCTTGTGAGGGAAGCTCGAAGAGCCCCTCTTGTATAAATATTTGTATTGTAAGAAAAGTAGTGATTGGTTGAGTAGACGATAGGAGGTTGAGTCTTACAGAGGTGAAACGTTGGATAGGTTAGAGGAGAAATACAGAGAGACGAGACTTAGTTGCAGCTCGGACTCCACCATTGTAATTTGACAATCCACCATTAATAGAAAATGACAGTTTTTCCTGTTTTACATTTATGTTCAATGGGTGGTGTGTTAGGAATGTATTTTACATGCATTTGAATTGTAGATGAATGTTAGAAATTGTGTGCAGGGATAGAGATATTGTTTTCTATCCACGAGTGTATTGAGTTAAGTTTGGTTCTCTAGGCTAAGTGCAAGGAGTGCGCGACAGAGGGAGGAAAATCTGTGAGTCGATGCAAGGAGTGTGTGTCTAAACTCAGTGGAGTCAGAAGAGAAGCTGTCAGGAGGGCACACCAGATTTATTCACTGACTCAAGGAGAAATTTTAAGGCAGTTAAGTTCCTTGAAAAGAAGGACTGTGTAAGAGGAAGCACATTCCAGAGTTACTGAACACTCTGGAATACTCTGCCAGGAGGGCATCRAGCTTGCGTGAGCATACCCAGGAACAACATGGCTGAAGGTGTTGAAGAATCCCAGAATTATTGAACATTCTGGTAAAGGAAGGCTTTRCAAGAAGTGAAACAACAAAGAAAAGGAGATGCCTTAAACCTTTCCATAAGGCTAAGGGAGAAGTCGTCGAAGAGCTGAGCCAAGCGCAAGGAGTGCACCTAAGGTGTTGAGAGTTCACCTTATAAGCTCAGGAAATAGGGCAAGAAGTTGCCAGGAGGGAACGAGAAACTCATAAAGGAACTTGGGACCGTGAAGGTTTTCAAGTCGCACAAATTCGTAGGAGAGTTGCACAAATTTCTTCAAGGAGTGCAGAAAGCCTTTGAGAACAACCTAAGTCTCGAAAAGTGAATTTGTGCTAAGTGTGCAAAAGGAGTTGAGGACTTGCTGAAGCCTGGAAGACGGAGAGGTCACCCATCGTTGAAGAGGAGACAGGTGGCAGAAGATCGAGAGGTTTGGGAGGAGGAACTTCGAAAGGTTTGCGAAGAGTAAACAAAGGTCTTCACGAAGTCATGAAGGGCGATTTCAATCCAGACCGTTGGATCTGGAAGGGCACATGGCAATGGATTAGCACATCACTAATTCGCAATCGGGAGAAACATAGTCGAGAGGAGATAAGAATCACAAATTTAGAACTTGTTATTCGATCACATCCGTTGATCGCGAGAAGAACGAGGGTCGTAGATCTAGCCCCGAAGTATTCGCCGATTTGGAAATCGGGAAAAGGAGGAAGCAGCTTGCGAAAGTCCCGAAGTGTGGGGTTGCGAAGGGAGTTGACCCACGGTCATAGTCCGTGGTCACATCAACGAGGAAGTCTAGCCCCGAGAGCTAGCGCATGTTGGCGCAAGAGATAAAAGTGCAAGGAGAGGGTCCACGGGTGCCACATAGCGGGTGTTGAGGAAGTAAAAAGGGCCTATGTCAAGTTGAAATCGGTTCCATTAGGAGCTCGACGAGTCATTTGACTCGGCGACTTGAATAATCCTAGACCTGGAGGTCATGCCAGCCCTCGAAGGAGAAGAAGGAAGGGGAGGGTTGTCACCAATATTGGTATCAGAGCTTTATTTCGTCTGCAGAGTGTGGGCGAAGGGAGATGAAAGAGATAGTTTAATACCAAGAGTGGTATTAGAGCGAATTTTCGTCTGTATATTTCAGGCAAAGGAAAAGCTGAAGATGCTCTCAGTTACAGAGTGAGCAGTAGACTTGCCAGGAGGGAAGGTAGAAAGTGAAGATGGCCATTGACAGTCATAAACATGGTCAAGGAGAAGTCCACTCGCAAAAGCGAAGAGGGAAGATGGACAAGGAGCTCAATGAAATTCGAGTGTAGATGGAGGAGCTAGAATTCAAGATGCAGTATGAGTCAAAGGTACGTTGGAGATACGAATGGCCTTTGAAGAGGACAACTAGATGGCCTGTTCAGAAGTTGTTGGCCAGAAGGAAGCAACAGGTGTTAAAGAGGTGGCTGAAGCATGCTAAAAACCTCAGTCATAAGGGAAAGAGATCTGGAAAGAGTCTCATAGATTGTCAGGTGGGAAATGAGAAGGGATCAGTGGATCTCGTAAATTGCCAGGTGGGCAGAGGAGACATCCCAGATTTCCAAGTGGGCAAGGGAGAAGAGGTGAGCTCAGCTGAGATTTCATTGGAAGATGAGAAGGAAGAAGAAAAACCTCACTCAGATGGAGATTCATGCAAAACTGTGAGCCGCGTGAATGAAGATGATGACAAGTTAGAAAATTTCATCACAGTGAAGGAGGAGGATCAGAGGAACGTTCTGATCATTGGGGGAGTCGAGATATTCCTACCAAGCGGCCGAGGAGAGGCTAGCACAGATGTTGCATATGCGACAAGGAGATAACAAGCATAGAATTTGAAGGAGGAGAAGGAATAGATACTGATGTTTGTCTTGATGGAAGGAGAAGATCATTTAGCAGAATTGCTCGACGTTTTTAGCCAGGAAGCTGAATAGAAGATGACTGTAGCACTGGGGTCTACAGCAGAAGAAGGAGCAGATAGCATGGATTTTTCAGATCCGTGTGAGGAATTTGAATCTCTTTAGAGGAGAGTGGTAGTGCAAAGCATGCACATCCAACAGGCTAATTTGGAAGCAGATGAAGGACCACACCAACGTGAGAAGAGCCGGAGGAAGATGGAATGGGAACAGCCAAAGGACTGACAAGAGAAAATCTGTCAAGGGAAGTGGTAGTTGAGAAACAATTCAATGGTGAGGAGCTTGTAGGAGTGAAGACTGCAACATAGTGGCAATCTAAGGCCACAAAGGAAGAAGATGTCTTGGGAAATTAATGTGATTTTCCCATCGACAAAAAGGGAGTGCAGCGAGCTAGTATGCAACATAAGAACCAGTCGATGGAGAAGCTGGACGAGGTGATTGAAGAGATAAAAAAGCTTATGTCGGAGTCGACAGAGGAATTGGTCAGCAAGAGGAAGCTGGACAACAGAAAACTTGCATGAACAACGGGGAAGATGCATGAACAAAAGCAGTGGAGCAGAGGAGTCGAGAGACAACTCCAAGAGAAAATTTGGGATCCAGGTGGATTTCAACCACGTTGGAAAGCTCATGAGCAGGATCTCATGATTTTTTCCGCTGTGGAGTATGATGCAGGAGCATCACTCCATCTCAGCACGCATCAGCTAATTAACACACATGGTGTGCATTCAAGGAAGGAGAGGCGCCACCCTCTCATTTTTCCTCGAGAATCTAAGGCGTGATCCAAACAATTATTGAAGACAAGCTAGAAGAGCCAAATCGTGCTTTCACACAAGCTGGAGATAAGTTCGCCATTAATAGGTTGACGATGAAATGGATCTGCATCCGATTTGGAGCAGAATTGCCATCATTGTAATTTGGCCTTTCGATAGGCATTAGGGATGGTGATTTGACACCATTAGTTAGCTTGCGAGGGAAGCTCGTAGAGCCCCTGTTGTATAAATATTTGTATTGTAAGAAAAGTAGTGGTTGGTTGAGTAGACGATAGGAGGTTGAGACGTTGGATAGGTTAGAGGAGAAATACAGAGAGCCGAGACTCAATTGCAGCTCAGACTCCACCATTGTAATTTGACATTCCACCATTAATAGAAAATGATAGTTTTTCCTGTTTTACATTTATGTTCAATGGGTGGTGTGTTAGGAATGTCTATTACAGGCATTTGAATTGTAAATGAATGTTAGAAATCGTATACAGGGATAGAGATATTGTTTTCTATCCGCGAGTGTATTGAGTTAAGTTTGGTTCTCTATGCTAAGTGCAAGGAGTGCGCGACAGAGGGAGGAAACTCTGTGAGTCGACGCAAGGAGTGCGTGTTTGAACTCAGTGGAGTCAGAAGAGAAGCTGCCAGGAGGGCACACCAGATTTGTTCACTGACTCAGGGAGAAATTTCAAGACGGTTAAGTTCCTTGAAAATAAAGACTGTGTAAGAGGAAGCACAATCCAGAGTTACTGAACAGTCTGGAATACTCTGCCAGGAGGGCATTGAGCTTGCGTGAGCATACCCAGGAACAACATGGCTGAAGGTGTTGAAGAATCCTAAAATTGTTGAACAGTCTGGTGAAGGAAGGCTTTGCAAGAAGTGCAATGGCAAAGGAAAGGAGATGCCTTAAACCTTTCCACAAGGCTAAGGGAGAAGTCGTCGAAGAGCTAAGCCAAACATAAGGAGTGCACCTAAGGTGCTGAGAGTTCACCTTATAAGCTCAAGAAGCAGAGCGAGAAGCTACTAAGAGGGCACGAGAAACTCGCAAAGGAACTTGGAACCGTGAAGGTTTTCAAGCCGAGCAAAGTCACAGGAGAGTTGCACAGATTTATGCAAGGACTGCAGAAAGCCTTTGAGAATAACCTAAGTCTCGAAAAGTGAATTTGCGCTAAGTGTGCAAAAGGAGTCAAGGACTTTCCGAAGCCCTGAAGACAAAGAGGTCATCCATCGTCGAAGAGGAGAAAGGTGGAAGAAGATCAAGAGGGTTGGAAGGAGGAACCTCGAAAGGTTTGCGGAGAGTAAACGAAGGTCTTCGCGAAGTCATGAAGAGCGATTTCAGTCCAGACCGTTCGATCTGGAAGGGCATGTGTCAATGGATCAGCGCATCACTGATTCGCAATCGAGAGAAGTAGATTCGAGAGGAGAGAAGACTTGCGAAGTCCGAACTCGTGATTCGATCATAGTCGTTGATCGCTAGAAGAACAAGGGTCGTAGATCTGGTCCCGAAGTATTCACCAATTCAGAAATCGGGAAAAGGAGGAAGAAGCTCGCTAAATTCCCGAAGTGCGGGGTCACAAAGGGAGTTGACCCACGGTCATAGTCTGTGGTCACATCAACGAGGAAGTCTAGCTCCGAGAGCTAGCACCCGTTGGCGCAAGAGCTAAAAGCGCAAGGAGAGGGTGCACGGGTGCCACATAGCAGGTGTCGAGGAAGTAAAAAGGGCCTGTGTCAAGTTGAAATCAGTTCCATCAGGAGCCCGACTAGTCATTCGGCTCGACGACTTGAACGATCCTACACCGGGAGGTTGTGCCAACCCCCAAAGGAGAAGAAGGAAGGGGAGGGGGTTGTCACCACCATACAACATCGGGTGGATTTGCCAGGGATGAGATCTCTGTGTCAGCCAGCAGTGTCGATTGTCATATGGCATCCAACCCTTCAAGGATGAGGTATTATGTGATGTTTCCCCACTGGATGTTTGTGATGTTCTCTTGGGCCAGCCATATATGTGGAAGCGCCATGCTGCTAAATTTAAATGCTTTAGATTTTTAAGCTCTTCTATCTCACATGGCAACGATTGTAGCTCTGTGTTGTTGCTAAGATGCAAAAATTGCAATCGAGAAAGATTGCATATGTGAGCAGGCAAACTATTGATTTTTGTGTCATTCAACCCCACAAACTCGAGTTGTTTGAGTTGCCACATCGATTCTGGCAACGATGTTATATTGGTGTGGGACAAATCCAAAACCCTGAGAGAGGTGAGATTCACTGAAAAGGCATTTGGAACTTTTCTTATGTTTCGATTTTGGGCTAAGATCAAAGTTAGAAGTTTGGAGCATCTAAAATCTGTCGGCAGAAATGCAGTATTATTATAATAGCGAATTGCTATTCTTTTGCAATCGTCCATTACTTGTTCCGCAGGAAACTCGTGCAGCTTTTGACTTGTTCTGAACAAACATTTCTCTTCCTTTTCAGCAATATAGATTGCCATATCACGAACAACATCGTGAACTTTTATCCGCCTCTTTTCATGCATCCAGTTCATATCTGTGCTAACATACTCAAACAAGCAACGTTCTACTAGTATCGTCACATACCTGCGTCCTGCGTCCATTATATAGCTTTTGTCTCTGCTATTAACCAATCCCCCCCCTATCCACATCTCCACCAATCCCTGCACCTCAATCTCTGCATCTTCGGGAAAGGCACCACAATATAGAAAACATTTCTGTAAATTGTAATCAGGAAGACAATCGTAACTCAATTTTAGCTTCTTATAGAAACCTTCGTCAATGTTGTCACTGAACATAGTTCGAAAACCAGGATCTACACTTTTCATTTTATTTAAAGCAAGATCCCACTCATCTGCATTGGTATTACCGATCATTGCTGCCGCAACAACATTTATCGCCAAAGGTAAACCTTTACACTCTTTTGCAATTTGTGTAGCAACATCCTCTATCCTTTTTGTCGGAGCGCCGCGGGTTTTGAAAGCTTTTCTGCAAAACAATTTCCATCCTTCCTCCGGGGAAAGGGGTTGTATTGGTATGGAGTAGCTGTCATCTGCCCCCATTTTTCGAATCACATCTATGCTGCGAGTAGAGATTACCACTTTACTACCTTTATCATTGACGAAGGGGATGCCCAGTTCTTCTTCCAGTTGGATTGGACTCCACATATCGTCGAGTATCAGAAGAAATTTCTTTTCCTTCAGATAATTAGAAAGTCTCATCTTTCGTGTCCCAACATTAGAACTGCTCTCCGCATTAGAACTGCCCCCTAGCTGTAAATTAATTGCCTCGGCGATACTACTCTGCAAGTCCAGAATGTTAAACTTTTGAGAAACATTTAACCAAATCACCACTTGGAACACCTTACCTTTGAGCTTGTAGGTGTTGTAGACTGTCTTCAGCAATGATGTCTTGCCAATGCCACCCATGCCAAAGACACCTATTTACCCGAAATTGATGATCTTCCGTATCGAGCCATGTATTCAGCTGCATCTCAGCCGATTTTATCCCCGACCCCACATAGCCAGACGGCGGTACTGTCTGAAGTAATGCCCTTGCTTGCAGTGGTGCCGACGAAACAATCTCTTGAGTTTCACGTTCTGTTGAAATGGCCTTTTCAAGATCGCTGCGGCGTTCAACAATATTTAGTTTGCATTTTCTAATTTGTCTACAGATTCTGGGCTTGCAGAAGCTGCGATCTAAACAACCTTGCCGTTGTTGGGAGCGATTTTTTATCCTTTCCGCATGTTCGAGAGACTCTCGGAGCCTTTGCAACCCATCAGTCACGGCGGCACTTCTTTGCTGATGTCGAAAACGGTTGTCTGTGTCTACTAAGAAGGCTCTCGCAGTTTCTAGCTTCTCTTGCAGAAGCCGAGTGTTTCGATCCAAGTGAATAACATCTTTTATGAGTTGGACAAGTGGACCAATAACACATTTGCAAACTTCGCTTATGATGTTGGCTGCTGCTCCAGTCCCAACGGCCTCCATGGCTTTTGCAACTCCAAAGCAAAGCCAAGCCGAGCAGAGAGCAAACACAGAATATGCAGAACGAATATGAAGAAGCAGAAATTTGCAGAAAAAACTGAATGTGAACTGGATGTAGGAAATGAGCGGCAATCGACCCAATTAATCGAGGACCATCCGTAGTTCTTTTTGTTTCGTGTTGGAATCAACAAGCGAAGTCCGAACAAAGAAAAAGATAGAGAATAAGAAAACATGGGGTCAGGAAGGATAGATAATAAGACAACACTAGAGAGGTATAGGTACATGAATCTTTCATTATTGAACTTTGTCGGTGGGTGAGTCGATGAGCATTTCCGGCCATTTCCTCTACTCCTCGTGCTATCCAACAAAAACCTCGCCAACTGTCAATTTAGTTTTGTTATTTAGAAAGTGGTCGCTTCCACTCCACAACTACCCGTGCGTGCTTGTGTGTTGCCAGTTATTTTTAAAAATCATATTTTACTCAGTGTTTACAAGATAATGATTCCCACTACGTTGTGACAACAAAGTATTCCTACATCTCTATATAATCGAATCATTACTTGGTTGTTCCTTATGGATATTAATTACATTTTCAAAATATAATTATTATTAAACATATTATTATATATAAATTTTATTGTGAAAATGTAATTTTGATTTAATGATATACATCATTAATATTATTATAATGTTATTAAGTAATTTGAAAAAAATTGTACTCTAATGATTTATATTAAATATAAATATTAATTATATTTGTATATCATTCATATGTCTATGTCTCCATTCACTGCACTACTGCTGCCTCTCGGTACAATTAAAAGAGGAATAAGCAACGACAAAAGATTAGAAAAAATCATATTTTACGATTTCCATTACAATTTATGTTTACTTGATTATTTTTAAAAATCATATTTTACTCAGTGTTGACAAGATAATGATTCCCACTACGTTGTGACAACAAAGTATTCCTACATCTCGATATAATCTAATTATTACTTGGTTGTTCCTTATGAATGTATTAATTACATTTTCAAAAATATAATTATTAAAACATATTATATTATATATAAATTTTATTGTGAATATGTAATTTTGATTTAATGATATACATCATTAATATTATTATAATGTTATTAAGTAATTTGAAAAAAAATGTACTTCATTTCATATGTCTAATGATTTATATTAATATAAATATTAATTATATTTGTATATCATTCATATGTCTCATGATTTATATTAATATAAATATTAATTATATTTGTATATTATTTTGTTAAAATTGTTGTGTATTATGAATGTATTAATTACATTTCCAAAAATATAATTATTAATAAAACATTTTATATATAAATTTTATTGTTAAAATGTAATTTTGATTTAATGATATATATAGTTAATATTTTATTATTTAATAATATTATTATATTATTATTAAGTAATTTGAAAATTTTTATATCTCATTTC
>SNQJ01S0130230.1:0-23832 GCA_010110895.2 Picea sitchensis
TGTTGTTGATATGTATTCACATATAACTGATTATAAATGACAACAATGAGTAATGAGAAAATGTTGAATGTTAACTAAGGAGTTTTTGTGTAAGAGGGATGTTTTGGGAAAAAGATCCCCGCACTCATTCACACCCCCCCCCCTCTAAGTGTGGTAGGTGTGTCCAAAAAAAATCACAAAATTCATAGTGTGAGATCAAACTCAGAAATTATAAACATAAGATAAAGAGAGAAAAAGAATAATGAAGTAGAGAATAATTGCAGAACAGAGTAGAAGTGGTAAGAATCGATATATCTGTACTGTTGGTTATTCATTCATTTATTTATAATCAGGGAGGTAGAGTGGTGCAAGGGAGGATTCTGGTCCTCTGACATTCAAGTTGGTGCTTTAATATTGGAAGTTGTTTCTTCCATCTAGTTGTGGCTAGAAAATAGGGTGGTAGGGTGGTTCTCGGGAAAAAAAAGAGTTTTTTTGTTTGCAAGTTGGTGCTTGTATAAGTGGAAGTAGGTGCTTCCATTGAGTTGGTGCTAGAAAAATTAGGGAGTTGGTGATTCCTTCTAGTGGATTCTAGAGAAACCAGAGAGTTGGTGATCTCAACAAGTTGGAGCTTGTAAAACACAGGTAGTAGCCTCACTTTGAGTTGGTGCTCAAACATTGATGATGTACAGAACTTAAAAGATTGCCTATCATTCAAAGAAGAAGAGCTTTTCTCCCTTTATGGGTTTCCTCATGAAAATATGTCTCTGTGTATATATTATGTGTGAGTGATGTTCATTATTCATGTTTTTCATATGTTGTATAATATTGATGGTCACTTGGAAGAGATTAAAAATTGTTTGAATAGTCATAAATTGTTTAAGCATAGTAACAACTAATTCACCCACCCCTCTCAGTTGTCTTAGTATTTTCAACAATTGGTATCAGATCCAGTTCCTTTATTTAAAGGTAGATATTTAATCTTAAACATGGCAAGTCATGAAGGGACTTTAGCCAATAACCCTCCTCTCCTTAATGGAACAAATTTTTCCTTCTGGAAGATTAGAATGAGAAAATACTTAATGGCCTTAGGTGTTGATGTTTCGGATGTAGTTGAGACTAGATACATAAAGCCTGTTGTGCTAGCTTCCAAGGATGATAAGTTAGAATTTATCTTTAATGCTAAGAGAATGAATGCTATCTTGAATGGACTTGCAAAAGTTGAGTTTGTAAAGGTGATCCATCTTCAAACTACCAAAGAAATGTGGGATAAACTTATTAACATTTATGAAGGTGCAATATACCAGATATAAAAAGTATGCAGAACATAAATGAAATACTAGAAATGGCAGAGTAACAGTAATATAACCAACATAATCTCCACAATAACACATAAATGATATAAGAACAACAACAGAAATAGCACTTTGATTCAGAAAGAAATGTTTATAGGCCTCTTCGAGGGGGCAACCTCCAGTCAAGCAACACTCTATTACAATAATATTCAAGCTAGGGTTTTGATACCCTCGACCCTTATTTATACTAAATATGTCTATCAAGAGAAGCATCTAGAGGAAGATCCTTCTAGAAGAGGAAGCTTCTATTATGTCTTCTTACATCCGCTTTATTCTATTTTATTGAAAGGTCTTATTAATATTGATCTTAATTACATCCGAATATATTGATCTACCTATGTGAGGGTTAGGACCCTAACATGTATGCCCCCTTAAAAATAGCCCGTCCTCAAGGCTTGAGATGTAGAAATTGTTGCAGAGTGGTATCTGGTCCCCAAGTGGCATCTACTGGAGTCGTATCTTTCCACTGGACTAGCACTTCTTTGATGGTTCGCTGACGCATACAACGCTCATGTTGGTCCAAAACTACTTTTGGCTGTAGCCAAATGGATCCTTCTTCAGCTAATTCTAGAAGGTTGGTTTGAATTTTTCACCTAGTTCCAATCACCTTCTTTAAGCATGAAACATGAAAATAGGATGTAGCTTTGACTGACTAGGAAGAGATAACTTATAGGTGACTTGCCCCACATGCTTGAGAACTTTATAAGGACCATAAAATTTGGGCTAGCTTCTAACAATGCTCAGCCTTGAGGGAAGTTTTCTTGTATGGTTGCAGTCGCAAAAACACCTGATCCCCTTCTACAAATTGACATTCAGAGAAACCTTGATCTTCTTGTTGCTTCATGCGATTTTGTGCCAAGGTCAAGTTCTCTTTAAGGGTACAAAGAATATCCTCTCGAATTGTAAGTGTTTGGTCAACCGCCTAGACCTTCAAGGCACCCAGTAAGTATGAGAGAAACGAAGGTGGCTTATGTCCAAATAATCCCTCTCTCAATTGTAAGTGTTTAATCACTTAGACCTTCAAGGGCACCCAAGAAGTATGAGAGAAACTAAGGTGGCTTACGTCCATATACCACTTCAAAGGAGTCATGCAAGTAGTTGTAGGAAGTACATACCACCATTCAACTAGGGGTAACCATTGTTTCATTGATGTTGCTTCGAGGAAAACACCTCAAATATGTTTCCAAACACTGTTGACAAATTTTGTTTATCCCATCGTGATGAGAATGATAAGTTGTGCCGAGATGCAATTATGTGCCTTAGAAGCTAAACGGTTCTGCCAAATATTTCTTGTGAAAGTTGTGTCATGATCAAAAACAATAGAGCGGCATGCCATGAAGATTGAAGACCTGGTCCATCATTTGAGCCACCGTGGATGTAGTAAATGGGTGTTGAAGAGCCGCCAGTATACTCTTTGAAAGGTGATCCACAAATCCTCACCATTATTATGACTGGATTTATTCCCCGGGATTTTGGTAAGTCGGTAATAAAGTCCATAGGAGATATCCTTCCAAATAGTAGGTGGAACTGGAAGTGGTTGTAGTAGTCTAAAGATTTAATGTTTCTCCCTGTTTCATTGACACACTTCACATTCAGCAAGTTATGGATGTCCTATTTCATACCATCCTAAAAGAACATTTGACCCTGAAATAGGTTTTGGTGAGCCCTGAGTACCTTGTTGTGGGTGTAGCATGGCTCAGAAAGTACCAAGTGGATTTAATCTTTGATTGTTTACTTTAAATACAAATGGCCTTTTATCTAAGCTCATCATGGATCCAAGAATAATTGGGAGCTGAGCATTGGTCTACAATTGCTGGATCAGATGTGAACTTTTGGGATCTTGTATCCATTCTCATGCATCATTGGAGCCAATCGGTACAATGAAGGAAAGAGAAAAGGGATCCTTCATATTCTCTATATTTTCGGGACATTGCATCCACCACTACATTGTCTCTTTTCCTCTTGTAAATGATCTCATAATCATATCCAAAGAGCCCAGTCACCCATTTTTAGTTGTCTGGGAGGAAATGTGTTGTTCCGTAAAATACTTGAGGCTCTAGTGAACAATTTTAATCTGAAAGCGTTGCCCCAAGAGATAAGAACACCACAACTCAACTGCATGCAGAATAGCCAACAATTCATTTTCATAAATGGGTTTTCCTAGATTCATTTCAGACAGTTTATTGATGGTGAAGGCCAAAGGTCAATCTCTTTCATAAGGACAACGTTGATTCCTCTCCTGGATGCATCACATTCCAACACAAAGGTCTTGTGAAATCAAGAAGGGCCAAACGTGAGTGGTGCACATGGCTATCTTCTTGCTGGTTTGAAAAGCTTGAGCAACAGCTGGGAGTCCAAGTGAAAGAGTTGTTTTTGAGGAGAGCAATGACAAAAGCTGTAATCTTTCCAGTTCTTAACAACCATGATAATAATTCCTTGTTAAGCCCAGAAATCCAAACAAGATTTTGAGAGAGTCTTTGGGTGGCTGCCTTGTATATTCAATATTTTTCAGATCCACCCCCACGCCATCGTTGTCAACCAGATGACCTAAGTATTCGACTTTTTGAGGCAACTAAAAGCATTATTTAGACTGTTTGAGAAAAATTATGTCAGAGAGTAGATGGAGAACGGATCCACATGAGGAAGTATTCCAACGAAGTTTTGGCAATAGATGAGGATATCATCAAAGAAAACTAAGATAAACATAGAGAAAGGGATGGAAGACATGGTTCATGAGGTTTGGAATGGAGGGGGTATTACACATACCAAAGGGCATGACTAAGAACTCATAGTGGCCCTCGTGAGTTTGAAAGGCCATCTTGGAAATTTCAGTTGTTTTCATAAATATAAAAGAAAAAAAAAAAAAAAGATCAAGTTTAGTAAAGAATAGGGTGCCACCACCATCCAGGAGGTCAACAATGACAGGAATGGTGGGAAATTTGTCTTAATGGTCAGTTTGTTGAGGGAACGGAAGTCAACACACATTCTCCAAGAACCTTATATCTTCAGGGAAGTAAGGCTCGCTAGGGAATATAAAGTTTGCATTATGAGTTCCTAGACCATTTCACTCTACTTTATTGTGAAAAGGGGTGGTGATATGGATGTATATTGGGAGGGAAGGCTCTGGGTACAAGGGAAATGGAATGATCATGAACAATTTCATGGGAAGGAGGATTCCTTGGGGAGTGGAAATACCATTTGATGTTTAGAAAATAGGGCTTGGAGGTCCTACAAAGACTGGGGTGTCTTTGTGGCTTGTATGGTGTGGAGTTTGGCAATGACACCAAAATGACCTTCTTGGAGCAGCTTTTCCATGAGATGGGAATCCACGACCTACAGAACCAACAGTGATTCCTTCTTTGGAATTTATTGGTATCTTCCTGGTTGAATTGGTATGGTTAATGCCTTACAATCCAATAGAATGGGACCCAAATTCTGCTTCAGCCTCAAGACCAACACAATGTCACAACCAATTCATGTTGATAGAAAACATGAGATTTCAGGTGGTAGCCACAAATTTAATGTAGTATCCTAGGGAGGTAATATGGGGTACTTTGGGAGGTACCAATGGGAAATAAAGTGTGTTATTAATGGAAGTCATTTATCATATGAGAATGAATATCCAAGTGTGGCAGTGGACTAGGTCCACTATATTAATAAAGGCCCACTATGGTAGTTGATGGCTGTAATGTGAGAAGGCTCTCTAAAGGCCCCTAGGAGATAGGGAGAGCCATATAAAGAAGTATAGGCAATGTAATGAAACAGAAGTGAAGAATATTGTGATTGTACAAGCAAGGATTGATTGAGGAGTTTGATCCTTCCATAAGGACACATATGGTGTTACCCTCTCACCCCAAGGGTTTTCTATATTCTTGTTTTCATGTTTTGTGAATGGTTTATGGTTTATTCCTGGTATAAAGTATTTCCAATAAAGTGTGGTTTTCCTATATTGCTTTGTGTATCTATTGTGTGTTTAGTATTTGTGGTGATTATATTTGTAGATTCATGTTGGTACTAACAATTGGTAATGTAGAGACCCTCTCCTTGGCCAAAGAAGGAAGATTTGTTTCTTTTGCAAAATTTTTTCTAGGGAAGAAAAAGAGGTGGCACTTCAGGTTCAGATGTGAAGCTTTATGAGTTGAATTTGACAAAAAAAATGGGTATTTGAATTCCTCTGGAAAAAACCCACCAAACAAACATCAACCGAAGGAGTTCAGGAAGTAAAGTTACATACTAAATTCAAATGGCTGGTTTTTCTCGAAAAGATGTGATTTTCTGCTGTAACCTATTGTTCTATTTTTTGAGGTTTTTCATAGAAAGATGTATTTTATAGGGAAATGTGATGGACCTAGTATTGAATCATTCATTAAATAAATAAATTCATCATGGGAAGAGAATTGGCCCCATTGTGTAGATCTGAAATTGCAAGGTGATGTTGCCATTTGGTGGAAATCGCTTGATTATAAGGAGATGATGACACACTCCAATGGAGAATTTGAAAATATATTGTTAAGCAAGGATTCTCATGGAGAAAATAATGATAAAGAGAGAACTAAGAGTTTACTTATTTTCATGAAAAAACTATAATACATAACCATGGTTGTATTCATAAAGAAATATCATTGTTTCTATTAACCCTAGTTGAAAACAAAATTTTATCAATATTCAATTAGTTAATAGATTGCAAGTTCCAATAAATAATATTCAAAGAACATAGGTTGAGGGTGAAAAATGTTCAAATTTTTAAATATTTGAAGATTACCATGGATAAATATGTTGTATTCATATTTTATGCTATGGGATATGGATGAAGGGATATTGTTTTGGGATATCCTTGATAGAATCAAGTACCATTATTACTGCAAAAAGTTTTTGAAGTTGTGGTACAAGAAAGAAAAATCGCATTGCAGGATGTGTCTCTAGTAAGAAAGATGAGCCCATGGAAACTAGCAAAGAAGTTGCCTCCCAACTCTAAGCTCCAATCAGAGGCGTAGTCTGGCTGTATGAGATGAAGAAAACCCACAAGAAGGACATAATTAGGAAGCTAAGGAGGTCATTGACTAAAAGGCACAAAGGGGCTGTAGATTTGAAGAAAAAGAACAAATTCCTACAGCTATGTTGTATATTGCCATCCACATCATATAGAGACACAAAATTCATCAAGGCAAGGGCATGCGCATCAACACATTTATGCACTGCAAGGCACCGCATAGGAAACCCATCAAGAGGTGCATGGAGGACTACCAACACTATGGAAAGAGCTCAAGCTATAGAAACAATCCCATGGAAACCCCAACATGATGCATAGAAAGATATGGGTGAAAGGTAGCAGATAGACATCATGTTCAACTTCCATTGGGATGGATGGATGGTCGAACTTGGCAAATTGGCCACAGCATTGCTTAGTCGTTCATATTGTATGGTTTCTTCTCATGTTTCAAGGATGAAACATGAAGGGGATGGAATGTAGTATACCTAGGGAGGTAATATGGGGTACCTAGGAACGCCACAATGGAATGCTATGTGTTATTAGTGGAAGTCATTTACTATATGGGAATGTGGTCATTCAATGTAGCAGTGGACTTGGCCCACTATATTAATAAAGGCCCACTATGGTAGTTTAGATATAATAAATGGGGAAGGCTCTAGGTTCCTAGAGATAGGAGATTATATAAAGAAGGTGGGTGGGCAATGTAATGAAACATAGTGAATAATATTGTGACGAAAGAAAAGATTGTTTGAGGAGTTTTGAATCCTTCCATAAGGATTAATATATGGTGTTACCCTACCCCTCGAGGGTTTCTCTCCATTTTGTGTTCATTTTATGGTGAATGGTTTATGGTTTATTCTTGGTAATATTGAAGTATATTTTCTCTAATAAAGTGTGGTTTCCTCTCATCTCTTGTTTTGTGGATCTATTGTGTATTCAATATTTGTGGTGATTATATTTTGTAGATCTATTTGGGTACATGTTAGGTCCTAACCCGCACATAGGTAGATCAATATATCTGGATGTAGCCATAGTCAATATTAATAAGGCCTTCAATAAAATAGAATAAAGCAGATGTAAGAAGACCCAATCGAAGCTTCCAATTTCAGAAGGATATTCCTCTAGATGCTTCTTGATAGGACATATTTAGTATAAATAAGGGTCGAGATATGAAAACCCCTAGCTTCGAATACATATTATTGTAACAGCCAAGCCGACCGGGAGGTTGGTTCCTCCTCGAAGAGGCCTGTGAACATTACTGGAATCAAAGTGCTATTTTATTGTTGTTGTTATATCATTTCTGTGCTATTGTGAAGATTATGCTAGTTATACATCGGCATTCTACCATTTCTAGCATTTCATTTATGTTCTACATACTTTTATATTTGGAAAAGGCTTCAAAGTAATGAGCACTTTCCTTGGCAGAAATTGTGGGAATTTTTTTTCCAGATAGAGACGTATTCTGATGTCTTTAAGCCACAAAGATCTGTCGTTATACGCATAAACCTACGGGCTGAGGTATTCATACATGTAGGGAAATACAAGTGGTTCTTAAGCTCATGTTTGTTGGCCACCCTTGTGACCTTTGTTGGTACCCCTTCGATTGGTGGCGCATCAGACAACACCTATGTACAGATCGACCTAGATTCTTTTGAAGCCCCTCTTTTAGGATAAAACCTATCGGCCATCGACTGCTATAGTGTCACCGAGAACAACACCCAAGAAGATAATCTCTAGTACCCGGGTAGTCGGTAGTACGTCTAAGGTACGGTCTATCCTCCTTAGTTAGTGCCTCGAGATATTAAACTAAGTACTACTGTTGGACCCTGCACGTATATTAGAGAGATATAGCATCGGGAAAACCCTTGTTCAGAGAACCTGAATACCTAACCCTTGGGGACATAAACATAAACAAATTAAAACAACAAGATCTATTGTCATGCAACCGGTTCGAAGCTGCCAAGTAAATATGCATTTATTTCTAGTTAATCATTTGTGGATTTCATCATGCAGTATTCTTTAGACCGGAGTATAACTCCATGGAAAATAAAATAAAATTAGAACTTTTCACCATTGTTTGAGACCTATTCCATTGATTCATCTCTTCCCTCATCACATTCATCCATATCATTTTTCAGGCAAAATTTTGACCCCACCCACCCCTTTCAGTTCACCCATCCTCATGGCTCCTACCAGAAGCCAAGACCCGGAAGCTCACTTCAATACCTGTACCTAGTTTCAAACCCAAAAGAAGTGAAACAACTTAGTGCTACTGTTGCATCCATCGATTTGTCCATCAATGCTCATAAATACAACCATGTACCTAATGGAGAAGTCAAGCAAGAACTCACTCAATCTAGCTTGACTGCCTTTGTAGCACTGCTAATTCAAGATCCCTACAGATGACCATTTATTTGAAGCACCTCCAAAGACTGAGGTGAAAAATCCTCCCATTCCTACAATTTTCAGCCCCATCACTTTCAACTGAGTCGCTTGTGTGGATGTGACCAAATTTTGATGGCTCGGACCCAATCGTTCGTGTAACCCAAATGGAACATTATTTCTCTTATATGACACATGTGATGACTTGGCTAAACTCTGCATGGTGTGTTCTCCATTCAGATCAAGAACGCTATAATGGTGGCAATGGAGAAAACTCTTATCATGGGTATATTGCTTTGACCCAATTTGCGACTAAGATTTCAAAGGCCTTTGACATGGACACCAACCATTTGGGTCATTTGACAAAGTTGAAACAATCAGAACAATAGAAGACTTCAGCTGCCCTTGAGTAATTGGCTTTCAAACAAAGGGCATGACTGATGCTTTCAGAGGTTTTATCAAGAGCTAAAGAGGGATATTCGGGTCTGTGTCCCTCATGTATTCTCGACCTTTGAGTTGGGTGTAGGCTACTAAATGAGATAAAGAACAAAACAGTTGTATCCCTCTCAAAATAAAACCTCCTTATCCCTCTAAACCCATAACTCCCACTACCCTTCATCATTAAAGATCCAAAATTGACCAGCCAGTATCGAAATGGTTGAATACCAACTCAAAGGCCTTTATTATAATTCTAATAGGATGACAACATTTCCCGCCACAAGTGTAAGGAACAAAATCTTTATGGCCATCTCTGAGGATATTTCGAAGAGAATGTTGAAACTCCCCAGGTCTTAGCCTCACCTGAAATCAACGACATAACCCCTCCCTCATACACTCCCAAAGTAGAACCCCCATTTCCCTGCTAATGCTCTCACTGGATTCTCCACCCTCCAAACCGTCAAGTTAATTAGTTACATCAAGAATCATAAGGTCATCATTCTAGTTGATAAAGTGTAAGTGCCCATAATTTTATTCATCACAGCATTTCCCAAGAAACTCATTGATACATCCATGCTGTCAACAATTCCAAATCATTATTGCCAATGGTGGTTCCATGAAATGTGGAGGGCACTTTGAAATGTGTGTCTCCAAAATGGTGACTACTCACCTAAAATCCCATATGCTTGCTATAGACATATGGTTGTGACATTGTGTTAGGTGACCGGCTAAGAACTTTGGGTCCCATTCTCATGGATTTTAAGGCATTAACCATACAATTTGACCAGAGCCACCAATAAGTTCCAAGGAATCACCGCTTAGTTCACCTGAGGTCATTAGTTCTAATCGCATGGAAATGCTCAAAAATAGGTCATTCTGGTGTCATTTCCAACTCCATGCCATATAAGAAACAAAGACACCCCCGGTGCCGCAAGACCACCAAGCCCTCCTTTCTAAACATCAAATGGTATCTAATCTCAAAGGACTCCCTCCTCCCACGGTGTTCATGATCATTCCATTCCCTTGTAATAGGAAGCCTTCCTCCCAATATACCGGCCCACTACAAATTCAACTCTTCACCAAAAAATGAAATTGAAAAAATTGGTCCAGAACCTTAATGTAGGTATTATCCACCCTAGTACAAGCCATTACTCTTCTCCCCGTATTCATGGTCCCTAAGAAATAAGGTTCTTGGAGAGGTGTCTTGACTTCTGCTCCCTCAACAAACTGACCATTAAAGACAAATTCCCATTCCAGTCATTGATGACCTCATGGATGAAATGAGTGGCTCTCACCCTTTTACTAAACTTGATCTTTGCTCAAGCTATTCTTATGATAATGCATAGAAATGCATGTGACATCCCTTGGTGATGGCTCTCTTGAACTCATGAGGGCCACTATGAGTTTTGGTCATTCCCTTTGGCTTGTAATGCCCCTCCACCTTCCAAAGCCTCACATGAACCATGTCTTTCATCCCTCTTTCATTTTGTCTTAGTTTCTTTGGATGATATCCTCATCTATAGAAAACCTCGGGACAAACCATCTACTCATGTGGATCAAGTTCTCCATTCACTCTCTCAACACCAACTTTCTCTTGAAATAGTCTAAGTGTTCTTTGAACAGAAGTATAATACTTGTCATCTGGTTGGCAAGGATGACTCAGGGTGGATCCTAAAAATTGAAGCTGGCGTAAGACTAGTCGCACTCCAAAGCCTCCTCAAAATCTCTTGTATGGATTTCTGGCCATTAGGTATTATCGCAAACAGAGCTAAGAACTATGGAAAGATTTCAGCACCTCACTTCTCTCCTAAAAAAGAACTTTCACTTGGACTCTAGCTGCTCAAGCTTTCAAACCTTGAAGATGGCCATGCACCAATTCTGCCATGGCTCCCTTCCCGATTTCACAAAGACCTTTAGGTTGGAATGTGATGCCTCATGCAGTGAACCGTGTTTTCCTTATGCAAGATGGGTTGACTACCTTCGCCAGCAAGAACTATTTGAAAGGAATCTGTCCCAATCATGAAAAGGAAATGTTGGTTGGCTCCTCAAGATGCCGCTGATCTCTCTCGCCATTCTTATCTCTTAGGGAAACGATTCAAAATTAAGACCGACAATAAAAGCCTCAAGTACTTTCTAGAATAACGTGATTTCCCCAGAAAGCAAAAAAAATAGGTGACTAAGCTCTTGGATAAGGATTATGAGATCATTTACAAGAAGGGAAAAGACAATGTAGTATGTAATGTAATCATTCCCAAAAAATATGAAGAAGAAATATCCCCTTTTCTCCTTCATTGTACCCGACATTGGCTCCAAGTTGTAGCTTAGAATGGCTTAAGCAAGATCCAAAAGTTCACATCCTAATCCCAACAATTGCACCAATGTCTGCCCCTGTGGGTACTCTCACCTTTATATTTCCTACAAAGGTCGTTTCGTATTTAAGTAAACAATCAAATCTTGTGATCCAGAAAATTTCTTCGAGCTTCATGCTACACCCACAAGTAGGCACCTCGTGTGGTTCACCAAAACCTAATTCAGGGTCTAACATTCCTTTTTCTAGGATGAAGGAAACAGGACATCCATAATTTTGTCAATGAATGTGATGTATGTCAACACAACAAAGGAGAAACAATCAAATCTCTGGGCACACTACAACCGCTTCTAATTCCACCTCCTATTTGGAAGGATATCTCTGACTTTATTACATGCTTACCCAAATTTGGGAATAAATCAATCATAATGGTGGTTGTGGGATCATTTCTTTCCAAGTATGCTCATTTATGTGCTCTTTCAACACCCATTTATTGCATCCATGTTGGCTCAAATTTTCATGGACCGTGTCTTCAAGCTTCATGGCATGCCGCACTCTATTGTTTCTCGATCGTGACCCAACTTTCACAAGCAATTTTAAAAGAACTATTTAAATCCACAGATACCCACCTGCACCAAACACAACTTATCATCCCCTGTGACCGATGTTCAAATAGAAGTTGTCAACAAGTGTTTTGGAAACATCCAGGTGCCTTTCTGCCCTCGAAATGCAACATCAGTGGGCCTAATGGCTCCCCTAGTTGAATGGTGGTACAACATTTCCTACCATAGGGCTGTACAAGTACACGCATGACTCCTTTTAGCTGTATATGGATAGAATCCACCTCTCAGCTCTCTCTCATACTTATTGTTGAACAACTAAGAGGGTGAATCATTTGTTACCGCGGTTAAACATTTATGCTTCGTTTAAAATCCTTGCAAAAACTTTGAATGATGATCACACTAATGTAGGGAAATAAACAATGGCACCTTCATCATCATATTTATGTTACTATATTGTGATATTTCCCTAGGGAAACCCAAGGCTGTGGTAAAAACCTCTTTCTTTATATGATAAGTAATAGTTACATTCTTTTACATTATCATGCATATGAGCACCAACTCATAATGAGGTTAAGCAATCAGTTTTGTAAGCACGAACTTGCCGAGAGCACCAACTCTCTATTTCTTAGGAACCCACTAGAGGAAGCACCAACTCCTCGGTTTCTATAGCACCAACTAGCTGGAAGCACCAACTCCCCGGTTTCTCTAGCACCAACTAGGAAGGGAATCACCAACTCCCCGAGTGTTTCCAAAGCATCAACCGGATGGAAGCACCAACTTCCAATCATACAGGCACCAACCTATATAAAAGAAAACAATGGTTCTCCCATGCACCACCCCCTTCCCCGAGTCAGTCGCAATCCGATGGAAGCTACAACCTGTAATTCCCAGCTTCATCGCTCGCTGTATTTCATTTTTCTACCTCGCCATCAGCTTTCTCGCACATGACTTATGCTTATCTGTTATTCTACTTTTATGCTCTGTGCGCCATGTCATTTCACTGCACAGATCCTCTTCTGCTCAATTCAGCTACGCACTCTTCCTTCTTCACACATGAATCACCTTTCAACAACAACAACCACCACAACTCCAAATAGCAACAACAACTCTATCTCTTCTCTGCAGTACTGTACCTTCGTACCCGGTGCATGTAATGGCTGCATTACTGCATACTCACACAACACCAATATCCTCCACCTTCGAGTGCTCTGCCTGATCATCATGGAACTCTTCAGCTTCTCCTCGCTGTTTTCCTCTACTGCTCAGCATCACCGGGTGTTAGTGCTACATTCCTTTTTCTCCGTAGCGCTTGAGACTCTTCATCTTTTCTCACATGAGATCCCTCTTTGTTTCAGCTACAGGATTCAACGCTGATTCATCTGTCAATCTCCTCCACAAACGCCTCATCTCCAATTGAAGTGTATTCATGTAACTCTTCTCCTCGAAATCACACAAAAGTTCCGTTCATATTCCTGTACCGTAGAAACCATCAATGGTTTCTTAGCAGTTACATCGGGTATGTCATGCAACGGTAGCCCCGATCTTCTTTCAGCTTTCATTCATTTTCATCCGTAACAACCACACCTATTACCAGCCTATCTCATTTTCTTTTGATATACATAAATTCATGTTCAATTTCCATTTCCTTAGGAAAAAGAATGACAATTGTCCGAGCAACTTAAACGCCAACTGATTGGAAATCGTGAGTCTGTTTCGCTAACAATTTTGTAACTGAGGAGTTAACTGTAAGAGAGGACAGTAACCCTTGATCTTTGTTCAAATTCTACTTGTACCATTGGATTGGCTTCATGAGATCTTGCATTCATTTTTGAATTTCTGTGGACCTTCATGCTTAGCACCTCTAGCTTCTACCTCCATCTTCCATCGATGGGATCAATGGCTATGACCACGCTTAATGATTTCTCATTTCATGATTTTCAACACTATTCTCCATTGACCCAAAGTCAACGAAATTTCGATCGCTTGCCACATGTCCCATGATTCGATGGTCCATGTGATCTTGATTCAATGGCTAAGATTAACTCACGATTTTATGCATTTTGGCATTCTTGTTGCATTGGGTTCTTTTGGTTTATGTCGTGATTCACAAAACTCGATATGGAGTTTGATCGATGGTCCAGATTTGATCTCTATTCAACGGTTGTGATTAAGTCGTGATTTCACATATCAAGATATCAGGATTCCTGATGTTAATAAACTTTGAAATCTCCAACTCTCGATCCTCAAACTCCAACATGGACTTAGATCAATGGTCCATATCAAACCATGATCTGACAACTCAGATCATTTCACAATTTTGCATATTGCGAAATCGACATTCTTGTTGTATTGTTTCTTTGACATTCCAACACGCGATCCTCAAAAACTCCGACATGGAGTTATTATATCAACAAATTCGTGATATGAGCTTGATTCCAAAATGCCATTGAATCGCGAATTTTGTATAATGACCGCGATTGAATCGCGAATTTTCAGATACTATCACATTGAATCGCAATTTCGCGATATCGTGAAATCAACATCTTGTTGCATTGTTTCGAAACTCAACACACGATCCCCGAAACTCGACATGGAGTTAGATCAACAGTCCAAATATGAGCTTGATTCAACAGCTGCAATTGAATCACAATTTCACATTATCACAAATAACATTCTTGTTGCATTGATTCTTTGACATCTCCACGCCGGGCGATTTGCTAAACTCCGATATGGAGTTAGATCAATGGTCCAGATCTGATCTCTCTATTTCAACGGATGCTGCATTAAATCGATTTCATATTGCGATTTTGACATTCTTGACGTTCAGTGTTTTGTCACTTCAAAGTCCCATTCAATTTTAAACTACAACATGAGGTCGGATTCAATGGTCCAAATCTGATCTCGATTCAATGGTTGCGATTAAATCACAATTTCAATGGCTGGTCAGCGATATCAGGATTCTTGATGTTAAAAAAACTTTGACATCTCCAACTCTTTATCCTCAAACCTCGATATGGACTGGAATCAATGGTCCATATTCAACCTTGATCTGACGGCTGGGATTAAGTCACGATTTTACATATAGCGATTACGCCCGCTTCAAAACTCTTAAGTAAAAGGACATGTGTGTTCTTCTTGATCCAACGATGGATGGATCTTGCGCTTGGATCTAACGCCCGAGATCTCGTCCTCCTCTTCAACGATCTTCTTCTTGTTTACATTCAGATCTAATGACCCTCATTATTTCGGCAATTTTGAATGGATCCAACGATCAGAAATGCTTCTCAAGCTTTTACAGGCCTTCATCATTCAATCAACCTCGAATCTATCTCTCTCTCTGCTTGCCTATCGGACAAGCTTCATGTGTACTCATGCCATCTTCACTGTTGTACTTTCCATCAATGACAAATATATGTTGCCTATAAAACATGCCAATAACTTCTCTGTACATTCTTCCTGTACTTATGCCATCTTTACTTATGCTCGTATGTTACTTTCTTCCTGCATTCTATGCTATTCTCTCTCTTCCTGTACTTATTCCATTTGTTGTCTGTTAAATACTTTCCAACAATCCCTTTGGCATTGATGGAAATACAAGCACCTGCATGCATTCATACTTGACTCTCCTCCCAAACCTTTTCTCCCTTTGACATCAATGTAAAAGAGAACATGCTCCCCTTGAGCTGTGGTATTTTTAGGAGGTATCAGATATTAAGATCAATACAAACTCCCCATTAGAAGGAAGTATATGAGGCTTTGAAAAATGTTTTATATTCCAAAACCGTAGTCTTTGTTTTCTGATTTTTTGGACCTATTCATCTTCAACTTTTGTTTTATCCTCTGTAGAATACTCAAAAATTGCTCACCTATCTTACCTGTAATTTTATAAATTCTCTCATGAGTGGATGACTCCCACTATCACTGTTATCTCTCTGTTTCTGACTATTTTCCCCTTTTGTTCCAAAAAGGTTAACTTTCCTTGACAAGGTCTTTCCCTTGTTGTCTCTACAGGATGTCATGTACATCATATTGTACATCAGAATGTTGTTGTCCCACTTGAACACTGTGCAATTGTAACTTGTACCTTTTAAATATCCCTTTGATCTCCCCATTGAATTTCATCGATTCTATTACTGTAATTTTTCATTTTTCCATGATGCATTCAACTGTGGATTTTATGTCCATATTCAATCACATGAGAAAACTGTTACACCCACTCTCATGCCTACTTTTCTTTCTTACAAATGAAGGACTCCATATCAGGTTTCTTAGGAGCACATGTACCTTGTTGAGTCCTTGGTCAGATTTGTTACCAGTGATTCTTAAGGTCCAGGACTTTGTCCAGAGTCATGGATCTGCTCAAGAACTTGATTTGGGTGTCTCCCTTCTCAACCTTCAAGACTTATGTTTCCTGTTTATGACATGGTTCTTCTCCTACTTCATCCATAGTTAATTCTAATTGAACATGATTTTATTGTATCTGAATCTTCTTTACTTGCAGAGGAGGACTCTATTTCTCAACATCATTAATTTTCATACTTTCATTCACCACTTGTCTTGAATTTATATTTAATTAAATTCTTCGGGATGTGAGCACCTCTTTCACCTCTGTCACATTTTTGACTTGTATTGAGAAAATTATGTTTCAAACCATCCACTAGAAGAACGTACTAGGCATCTCCTTGTCATTACTCAAACTCACCAACCCTCTATCCTTTGATTTTTACTGTGTCTATCATTTTCTGCTACAGTATTCTTGTTTTTTCCTTTATTTGGACAATAGCTTATCCTTGTCTCTAGTCATGTGCTTGGAACATCCACTGCCCATATTCCCAGAGGCTTTTTGTTTTTGATTTGAAAGTGCTTTAACTTCACATTTTTCACTATATTTCCTTTCCATGTGTTGGCCTTTCATCTAAGAACTTTATCCTTGGGTCTACTTTATAATTCTTTAGATGGCGCTTTCCTCAGCTTTGTGGCCAAGTTTGTGACAGTTATAGCATTCAATCATTGTTCAATAGGTCAAAATTGTTGCAACATTGTTTACTCATTGATTTTTTATTAATCCTTGACCTCCCTCGTGATGCATGTATCTTAGGACTTAATTTGGCAATTTGCACATGTGTGATGGTTTGTTACTTTGTTGTATCATTCTTTGTTGTATATATTTATTCCTTGGAAATCTTAATTGCTTATGTCCAAGTCTTAGGGAACAATTTACATCTCTTTGTGACCAAAGTTAGAACAATAGAACAATATCCATAGAAAAATTCCCTTTGTACCCTGGAAATGGTTGTATTCCCTTGGAGAAAACTGGATTTCTCTCATGTTGATGATGTCTTTGAGAAAAGAGTGCATTATTTCTTTGTTCAATAGATTCAAAATTCCTGGCATCTTTTTCTTTACTTATCCTAGGTGGTTGATTGTCTTCTTTGTTTCTGTAAGTTTTGTTGTTGTCATTGGTTGTCAATTTGACATGGACACTAACTTTGACAAACTTGATGGGTTATTTGTTTGTTGGCTGACCACTACTTGATCCCTTCTTCATAACTCAAACGCTTTTCAAATTTTGGATTCCTTTTGTTGATTCGTAATTTGTGGCTAACTCTTCCTGAGTATTTTGATATTTGACAGATTATGATGATACAAGGTTTGAAAACATCTCCATCTCTTTCCTAGTTTTCACTACTTCTCCAGAGCTTCAGGATCTTGCCCCTTTCTGATAGTTTGTTTTAGAATATCCTGATTTTATTTGCCTCCTTCAATTTTTTTCATAATTTTAGTGTGGCTAGGTCTTCTATCGTGCTATTTATCGCCTTTTCTTGAACTGTGACAAGAATTGTTTTTGCTTTCTATTATTAATTTTGAGTCTGTCAATCTATTCCAAGCAGACCGGACAAGCTTCTCCTTCCATATCAACCACAACTTTTCATCATTCCCTTAATAATGCCTATGGATTTCATTATCATAATCCTCTTTGGCCATAAGCATGAAGTCATTTACCTTATCTCTCTCACAGAAGAGTTAGTACCTGCTTCTTCTCTCGGGAGGGGAGAGTCATCATTGTTTACACATAAACTTTTCTTTTATCAAATCTCCTGATTTGTGCTTCTCTTCAGTCTTCATAGTTCTGATCGTGTTTCTTGTGTGGACATTTATTTGCAAAATGTGACCTATATCTTACCAAATTTGAACATTTAAGGGTTACCCTGGTAATTTTCTTGATCCTTTCTTTAGTCTTCACAAATTTTTCTTCGCTTTCATCGGGCTCAGAATCTTCTATTCTCATCTGCTTTGAAATGATGCTTCTCTAGAGGTGGGTTTATCTGTAACTATCCTCATCTCATATGCAGTCAACGCTCCTAGAAGTTGATCAAAGGAAAAAGTCTCTTTATATCATTAAGTTCTTTCTATAGCTGGAGACCTTTGCCAACCTATCTGGCAGTGATCTCAAAAATTTTTGAACTAAAGAGGGTTCTTCAATATTTTCACCAAGTGCTTTCTACTGGAATTTACTAGTTCTTCAACTCTCAGAAAATAATCTCTAATGGTTTCCATCTTCTTTCATCTCAGAAGCTAAACCCAGACTGTAGTTTTGAATCTTGGCATCTTTCACCTTCTCATTACCTCATAACTGTTAATGATTTTGTCCAACATTTCAGTATTTTGAAGATGCATCACCTTCACAAACTCAACTTCTGCAAGTCCATTCAAGATAGCGTTTCCATTTCCTTAGAATTAAAGCTAAATTCTAACTTTTAATCATCTTTGGAAGCTAGCACAACAGATTTTATGTATCCAGTCTCTACTACATCCCGTACATCACCCTAAGGTCATTAGGTATGTTCTCATTCTAACCTTCCAGAAGGAAAAAATTCATTCCATCGATAGAGGAGGCCTAGTGACTCAAGTCCCTTCATGACTTGTCGTTTAAGATCTAGGATCTACCCTAGATAAAAAGAGTCCTGCCCTCATACCAATTGTTGGACAACCTGAGAGGGGGGTGAATCAGCTTGTTATCATGTTTAAACATTTATGTTTCTTAAACTCTTTGCAGAAACTTTGAATGATGATCACAATGCAGGGAAATAAAAATGGCACATTCAAAGATCATTCACATATTTGAGAAACACAGAGACAAAAATATCCCGAGGAAACCCATACACCTGGGTGAAAATCTTCTTTCTTTATATGATAAGTAATAGTTACATTCTTTACATTATCATACATATGAGCACTAACTCAAAATGAGGCTACAACCCCAGTTTTGCAAGATGCAACTCTGCTGAGGGCACCAACTCACTGTTTTCTCTATCACCCACTAGAGGAAGCACCAAATCCTTGGTTTCTCTAGCACCAACTAGAAGGAAGCACCAATTCCCCTAATGTTCTCTAGGGCACCAACTAGAAGGGAAGCACCAACTCCCCGGGTTTCTCTTAGCGCCAACTAGGAAGGAAGCACCATACTCTGAGTGTTTCCAGCACCAACCGGATGGAAGAAACCAACTTCCAATCATACAGGAACTAACTCGCACCAACCTGTATAACAGAGAACAAGAGTTCTCCCTTGCACCACCCTGCCACCCTAGTTTCTCTGGCTACAACCATATGGAAGCTACAACTCCTAGACTCATCACTGTTCTGCTGCATTTCGTTTTTCTCTCTGTCTCACTGCCTTCATGCACACATGAATTTCACTATCTATTCTTCTTCTTTTTATGCTTTGTGCACCATGTCCATTCACTGCACAGATCCTCTTCTATTCAATTCAGCTGTTGCACTCTCTTCCTTCTTCACACATGGACCACCTTCAACAAAAACAACCACCACAACTCCAACAGCCACAACAACCCCATCTCTTCTCTGTACCGTGTACTTATAGATTCTGTGCACCTTGTGCATGCAATGCGTGCAATACCTCTGCATACTCACACCGCACCGATATCCTCCACCTCTCGAGTGCTCTTCCTGATCATCATGGTAACTCTTCAGCTTCTCTGGCATTTTTCCCACGTGTTCAGCATCACTGGGTGTTATGTTGAGATTCCTTTTTCTATCTGGCAGTTGAGACTCTTCATATTATCTGTTACAATCGATCTCACCCTCTCTGTTTCAGCTACAGGCTTCAACGCTCATTCATCTGTCAATCTCCTCCATGAATCGTCTTCATTCCACTGGCAGATTCCATGTAACTCTTCATCTCCTCTCAAAATCACACAGAAGTTTCTTCGCATCCTCTGGTAGAAACCATCAATGGTTTCTAGCAGTTTCACTATGTCGTTCAACGGTAGCCCTCCGATCTTCTTCAGTTTCATTCATTTTCATCCAGAATAGCCACACCTACATAGTCTGTCTCATTTTCTTTGATACACACACCCACGACAGTTCCACTTCCCATTTCCTTAGGCAAAAGAATGACAACTGTCCAAGCAACTGAAACACCAACTGAAATGCTAACTGATTTGCAATCATGAGTCTGTTTTGCTAACAAATTCGTAATTGAGGAGTTAACTGTGAGAGAGAATAGTAACCCTTCGGTCTTTGTTCAAATTCACTTGCACCATTGGATTGTCTTCATGAGATATTTCATTCATTTCAACATTTTTGTGGCCAAGCTTAACACCTCTAGCTTCTACCTCCATCTTCCATCGATGTGATCAATGGCTATGACCACGCACTCTCGCGATTTCTCATTTTGTGATTTTTGACACTATGCTCCGTTGACCCCAAGTCAGCGAAATTTCGATCACTTGCCACATGTCCTGTGATTCGATGGTCCAGATGTGATCTTGATTGAATGGCTACGATTGAATCATGATTTCTCAATTTTGGCATTCTTGTTGCATTGGGTTCTTTACCTCTCTATGTCGCGATTCACAAAACTCCGATATGGAGTTTGATCGATGGTCCAGATCCGATCTCTATTCAACGGCTCCGATTAAATCGTGATTTCGCATATCATGATATCGGGATTCCTGATGTTAATAAACTTTGACATCTCCAACTCTTGATCCCTGAAACTCCAACATGGAGTTAGATCAACGGTCCAGATCTGAGCTTGATTCAACGGCTGCGATTGAATCGTAATTTTGCATATTGCAAAATCGACATTCTTGTTGCATTGTTTTTTTTACATCGCCAACATGCAATCCTCGAAACTCCGACATGGATTTAGATCAACGGTCCAGATATGAGCTTGATTCAACAACTGCAATTGAATCGCAATTTTACATATCACGAAATCAGCTTTCTTGTTGCATTGTTTCTTTGACATCTCCATGTCGTGATTCACGAAACTCCGATATGGAGTTAGATCAATGGTCTAGATCTGATCTCTATTCAATGGATGCAATTAAATCATGATTTCTCATATCGCGATTTCGACATCCTTGATGTCCAGTGTTTTTGTCACTTCAAAGTACCGATTCATGAAACTTCGACATGAGGTCGGATCAACGGTCCAGATCTGATCTCGATTCAATGGCTGCGATTAAATCATGATTTCACATATCGAGATATCAGGATTCTTGATGTTAAGAAACTTTGACATCTCCAACTCTCGATCCCCGAAACTCTAACATGGACTGCAATCAATGGTCCAAATTCAACCTTGATCTGACGGCTTAGATTAAGTTGCAATTTCTCATATCGCGATTATGCCCGCTTCTCTTTATACCTTAAAGGACGTGTGGGTTCTTCTTGATCCAACGATGGTTGGATCCTGCGCTTGGATCTAACGCTCGAGATCTATCCTCCTCTTCAACAATCTCTTCTTGTCTACATTCAGATCTAATGACCCTCTTTCTTTCGGGAATTTTGAATGGATCCAATGATCAGAAATTCTTCTCAATCTTTACAGGCCTTCGATCATTCGATCAACCTGAACTTATCCTCTGTTTGCCTATCGATTACAAACTTCCTGTACTCATGCCATCGTCACTGTTGTACTTGCCATCAATGAAAAATATATGTTGCCTGTAAAACATGCCAACAATCCTCTGTACATTCTTCCTATACTCATGCCATCTTTACTTATGCCCGTCTGTTACATTATTTCTGTACTTATGCCATTCGCTCTTCCTGTACTTATGCCATTCGCTGTCTATTAAATATTTGCCAACACTTACTAGGTACCTCGAAAGTCCAGGTGGTTGACCAAACACTTACAGTTCAAGAGGATATTCTTCATACCCTTAAAGAGAACTTGGTCCTGGCACAAAATCGCATGAAACAACAAGAAGATCAAGGTCACTTTGAATGTCAATTTCCAGAAGGGGATCATGTGTTTCTGTGATTGCAACCATACAAGCAAACATCCCTCAAGGCCGAGCATTTTCAGAAGCTAGTGCCCAAGTTTTATGGTCCTTATATAGTTCTCAAGCGTGTGGGGCAAGTTTCCTATCAGTTAGCTCTGCCTAGTCAGTCGAAGCTACATCCTGTTTTTCATGTTTCATGCTTAAAGTAGGTGATTGGAACTAGGTTCAAAATTCAAACCATCCTTCCAGAGTTAGCTGAAGAAGGATCCATTTGGCTATAGCCAGAAGCAGTTTTGGACCAGCATGAGCATTGCCTACATCAACAAACCATCAAGGAAGTGCTAGTCCAGTGGAAAGATACGACTCCAGCAGATGCCACTTGGGAAATAGCTACCATTCTATAGCAGTTTCCACATCTCAAGCCTTGAGAACAAGGTTGTTTTTAAGGGGGTGGACATGTTAGGGTCCTAACCCGCACATAGGTAGATCAATATATTTAGATGTAATTAAGGTCAATATTAATAAGGTCTTTCAATAAAATAGAATAAAGAAAATGTAAGAAGACCTAATAGAAGCTTCCGCTTCTAGAAGGATCTTCCTCTAGATGCTTCTCTTGATAGACATATTTAGTATAAATAAGGGTCGAGGGTATGAAAACCCTAGCTTGAATATTATTGTAATAGAGCGCTACTCGATTGGAGGTTGCCCCCTTGAAGAGGCCTGTGAACATTGCCTTCTGAATCAAAGTGTTATTTTTGTTGTTGTTCTTATATCATTTATGTGTTATTGTGGAGATTATGCTGGTTATATTACTGTTATTCTACCATTTCTAGCATTTCTTTTCTATTTTGCATACTTTTTATATCTGGTATATTGCAAGTGGTATCAGAGCACTTTCCTTGGCAGAAATTGTGGGATTTTTTTTTTCAAGGTAGAGATGTATTCCGACGTCTTTAAGCCATAGAGATTTGTCGTTACATTCTATCATTACGTGCATAAACCCAAGGTTGAGGGATTCATACATGTAGGAAATACAAGTGCTTCTTAAGTGCACATATGTTGGCCACCCTTGTAACCCTTGTTGGTACCCCTTCGAGTGGTAGCGCATCAGAAAACACCTGTGTATGGATCAGCCTAGATTTCCTGAAGCCCTCTTTAGATAAACCTATCGACCACTGGATTTCTATAGTGTCACCAAGAACAACACTTGGGAAGATACTCTCTAGTACCTGGGTAGTCAGGTAATATGGCTAAGGGTACGGTCTATCCTCCTTAGTTAATGCCATGATATATTGGGCGGAGTGCTACTGTTGGACCCCGCACGTATATTAGAGAGCTATAGCACAGGGAAAACCCTTGTCTATAGAACCCTTCAATACCTACCCCTTGGGGGATAGAAACATAAACAGATTAAAATAGACAAGATCTATTGTCGCGCAACTATGTTCAGGTTGCCAAGTAAATACAGATTTATTTCTGGTTAACCATTTGGGGATTTCATCAGTGCAGTATTCTTCAGACAGGAGTATAACTCCGCAGGTGTAAAAAAAAAAAAAATGTCTGG
>SNQJ01S0130231.1:0-23127 GCA_010110895.2 Picea sitchensis
TATATATATAATATTCTAAACCTACACAAATAGTTGCAGATTATTCAGTTGCATATCATCCACTCCCCTACAACTTATATGCATTCATTAGTACGATCTCGCGGAAAATGTGCATTTTTCTTATTTAACAATGCACTCTCGATTGAAATGTGACAACGATCTCGAAATTAGTTGGTCACTTGTAGTGATTTGATGGAAGGAATGATGGTTCAAAATCTTGTATGTATATCATCTTGTTTCTTCCTGCATGAAGAGAGAGAAATTTCATGCTACATCTTCTCTCGTCTTGATTGACTTTGGTTGACTTGTTGTGGTGTTCACCTTGTAAATTGATTTCATGTCTGAATGAGCCCGCCTAGTTGTTGATGAATGTCGAATTGTATTAAGGTAAGGAGTCTTTGCCTCTAACCAGACTTGTAGTAATAGTTGTAGATAGGCAATGAAATATCGGGGGTCTGACAACTAATGGGGGTCTGGTCGAGTGAAGGCTAATGGGTTTTGCGGAGTGACATTGGTAGTAGGGGTAACAAGTTCTTTAGTCAAGTTCGAGTCATAGGTGGAGTGGTTATTGTCTGCATGTGACTATATAATGAATGGATAGAAAATAATGGTCTCTTTGATTTCTTATGCTAACTAGGTTTAGTCATTGAGAGAAGAGGCTACTTTGTTGAGAGAAGAGACTACTTTGTTGAGTTCTAGTACCTAAGGTGATAGTAATAGTGAATATAAGATTGAATCCAGTTGTTAAATCAGTGAGTAGTTCCTAAGGTAGTAAGAGTTTAGTGAAAGTCTAGGAGTTTTGGTAAAGAGTGAAAATGGTATCTTTGTGTCTTGTCTCTATAGAGGTACAAATAGAAATAATGTCAAGGTGTAAAAAAGGTGTTGTTGGCCTGTGTTATTCCAAGTTAAATATCTAGTTAAATAGGCCATAAAGTGATAGCTACATCCCGACATGATTATCTGTTAGTTGTTCTTTCCTATTGGATTCATAAAGATAATAATAGGAGTAGCATAGAGCCGAGGAGAGACACTCTTTGGGGTGGTGGTTTCAAGCTCCTCGATGTTGTGAGGTGTAGTTTATGGCCTAGGAATCTCTTCTCTATGAATCTAGTATGAGTTGAGTCTAATATATTTAACCAAACAAGACACTAAAGACTAAAAATAATCTACATAAGCTACAAACTAGTTCTGATTGTTTCTAGGACTATAAATAAAGAAATCAAACTAATACAACTAAAGATTTATTTCTCTTCCTCTTCCTAAGTAAACGAGAAATATATCCTAAATAGTCCTTAAACATAAAGCTACATACTATCTTTTAAAGAGTATATTTCCAAATCCTAATGAAAAGTATAGTTTTGGGGAGTGTAGCCCCTTCAACTTGTGTCTGTGTTGGGTGCATGATAGATGATAGAGGGACCATAGTCTCTATTGAATAAAAGATACATATATTATATACCTGTGTATTGTCCTTACTAGCATGGGAATTAATTGGGATCCTCCCTCGTATCAAGGTGGTTTTATTACTTCAATATGTAATATAAGGCCTATTGAAAATGGTTATAAGGTCATCTATCAGGTCCTCTGTCTTTGAAGATAGATTATAAGTTGATTGTCTAACTATTCTTATCTTATCTCCTAATTGTTAAGGAGTCAAATATCCTTAATGAAGGAATAGATCCTACAAATAAGACTATAAATAACCTAAAGATACGTAATAAAGAGGAAGAGACAGTTTCTCTCCTCTGTCTTTGAAGATAGATTATAAGTTGATTGTCTAACTATTCTTATCTTATCTCCTAATTGTTAAGGAGTAAAAGATCCTTAATGAAGGAATGGATCCTACAAATAAGACTATAAATAACCTAAAGATACATAATAAAGAGGAAGAGATGGTTTCTCTCATCACTGCTACACTTTATACTTATTCTATTCTAAAGAATACTTAATAGCTCCTACACTCTAAACTATAAATACTATAGAGCTTCCTCCGCCCAACGATTTGACCGGTAAAGTCTACGGAGGTATACATACCCTACCCCCCTTTGGATTTGAACTTGACCTCTTAGGAGGAAACACATGTTCTTAACCATTAGGCCCACTCAGTTACTCTTCTTATTCTTTGATACATAAAGGCTAACTTACTAATATTCAATAATTATTAATTCATATACAAACACAAATACTAACTCTATCTCCTTAATATATTTATCTTTTAACCATGGCATAAGATTAAATTCAATTCCTATACCTACACTAACTTCTATAAGGACTCTAAAGATACTATAGAGCAAGAGTTAAAATACATAAAGAGAGGAGTTCCAACTCTTTAAACTAGTTATACTTCCTAGACTTTATCTCAACATTATATACTTAATATATTATATTCCTACTATTCAACATTAAATTATATATCTATTAATACATAAACTATAACAACTATTCCTTACTTTATCTAACTTACTCCTTAAACAACCATTTAATCTAATTCCTACTCTTTATAAGACCTTATATATTATATTCCTACTATTCAACATTAAATTATATATATATATATATTAATACATAAACTATAACAASTATTCCTTACTTTATCTAACTTACTCCTTAAACAACTATTYAATCTAATTCCTACTCTTTATAAGACCTTATTCTCACCATTAAAGAGAAACCTTAACTAATTAACTCCTCTTACTTAYAAAATATACAAAGGATCTATTCTTTCTTTCAACCTCCTAAAGGTCTAATGAAACTAATCTAATAGTTATATAGAGGACTAATACATCTAAAGTACATATAAAGAGTTCTAACTAATTTCTCTAGTTAACGAGTTAATATGCATCCTATCTCCAAACTAATAATTAAAGAAGAAAAAGGATCCATACATAGGAGTTCCTACACTTTAACTAATAAGAATACTCTACTTCTTTTAACTTATAACTATTAAATAAAGGAGACATAATCCTTACTAAATGAGAAATAAAGATAGAAGCATGTCCTACTTCTAATCCTTTCTATATGTTTGAGCATACTTAATATAGGGGTGAGGATATTTTCTAAAGGGGTTAGGGTTTGCTTCCCCTGTGATAAGCTTCCAACAATGGGAGATCTATTATACAGTGTACAGTGTTGGTTGAAGCCATATAATTCCTTGCTTTCTCTATTGTTGAGGAAGTTGGTTCCTCCGCTTGTAAGAAAGTAATATCCCATCCCAAAGCACTCCTTAAAAATGGAAGACTCTAATCCTATGTTAGATATTGGTAGATATTGGTAGCAGTTCTTCCTTTTGGTAGAGTGTGTTTCTTCTACTATGAATAGTAAGGTAGCACTAATGAATAAAAGAGTAGTTTAAAGGCTAGTAGAATAAGGTTAGAGGGTCTTGATTGTTGATATTATAGTAGTTGTGGGAGGTATAAACCTCCACGTGTAACCCTAACAAGAATAGAATATTCTTGAAAGCAAGAAGAAACCCTAAAGCATTGGACATAACCCTAGAAGACAAGTCGACTAAAGAAAATAATTAATATTGAGTCTTTATCCTCCAGAAAGAGAAGTCGGCCCAGACAGCTAAGAAAGAGCAGTATAAATACAGGATGTCAGAGCTCATTTGGACACACACAGCTCACAACTGCAGAAATTTAGTAAGTGCGCAAGTTTGGAGAGTAGTTGTAGTTGCAGTGATTGCAACTTGTATTTTCGGTTTTAGGCTTGGACTTTCTATTAGTTATGGTTTGGACTTTCTGCTTGGTACGCTAGCTCTAGAGAGTGGTACGCTACCTTGGTTGGTTATTGGGTCTAGAGTTTTCTTCCAGAATTATTCTCTCTGTCAAGGTTAAGGTGCTTGGGGGTGGCTTCGGCCTATGGTTGGGTGACAATATTGCTATATTGTCTATGGTGAAATGAGCAAACCTATTTTTCTAATAGGTTATGGGCCCACACTATCTTCGGACAATCTAACTGCTGGAAGATAGATTGGGAGGATTTGCTCAGTTACAGTTGCAGTTGCAGTTGCAGTCAAAGTTTCGCTACAACAACGAAACCATAACCCTCTTGTTAAGGCACCTTAAGCGAAATGATTGACCTAATTTATGGATAACCTAGTGCGCCCTGTCCTAGTTAGCCCTAGCCTAGTGCACCTCCTGGTACTCTCAGCAAGCTAAGCAATCAAGTTTGAGTTTTTGGTTAAAGTCAAAGGTTGACCAAGTCAAAGCAGTCATGACTTACTCTATGAATTCAAAAAACAAGTTAGAAGGGGCTTCTAACTTTAGAGCATGGAAGACAAGGGTTGATCTCATCCATTCCAAGAATAAAGTGTTGGATATCGTGAAAGGAAAGATCATGGAACAACAGTTTGAAGAAGAAAAAGAGAAGGAACCTCAAAACATTGCACTTATAGAGAAGTTCAAGGACAATGGCATAAATGTCATGAGTATAATAGTGGACTCTGTAAAAGACCACTTGATACCCTACATCTCTCATCTTGACTCATCTAAGAATATGTATGATGCCCTAACTAACCTCTTCTCAGTTAGAAACATTGGACACGTAATGAGTCTAAAGAATGAGCTTCGTGACATGAAAATGAATGATGATGACAGCATTGTAAGATAGAGACATTATAAAGTAAGAGACACTAGTGATAGACAATTACATACCTATCGTGAACAAAGATATCTCATACATAATATCCACTCATGAATCCAAGCTTTCTCATATCTATTACTGATGAACGTAAAAGATGCCTATTACTAAACCCGACTTGTAAATACCATACCGTTGCTTGAACGCTAAAGAGAGCTTACTAATTCATCCTCCTAATGTTATCGACTTGATCTATCTCGCTCCGCTCTTATTCATTGTTGTTCCTATCATTGAACCAATGAGTAATACATAGCGCTCTAGTTGTTTTCAGTGGCTCTATTTGTAAGACATAAGACCTTGTAGTAAGAGTGAGTGAGAAACACCTTCATTGATGTGAGTGAGTCTGACCATGGTGTGTTTACCTAGGGATCACATACTATAACCTGGTAGGTAAGAGGTTGTGTTGGGCAAGCCCACCTACTGATGAATAGCCCTAGTCTTGTATCTCTTCAATAGTAATAGTAATAAAACAAGCGGGAGCTGGACCTGAACCTGTATCTATAGCCATTATGTTTGTGTATTTGGTTATCTTGGGCGCTGGATTGAAGAAACGAGTTGTCGGGCCTGTGGGATATTGAAGAGGCGGGTTGTCAGGCCCATGAGAAATTTCTCTATGGTTGAGAGAATTGTTGGGGAATTGATTTCCTGAAGGTGCTAAACTGCAGCTACAAGGCTTTGGGACTTCATGTTAGGCCTGTTGTTGAAGCCCGGAAAGGAAGTGCGGCAGCCGAAGGACTATTGAGCAGAGAAGGGGCACACTTCCTGGGTGGGACAGGCATGTTGGGAATGAGGGATTGTACGTTGTTAGTTTGAGTTGGCACCTATGACGAAGTCTTTCTTGTTGTCTATGAACCATTAGCCCGGTTAGGAATCCCTCTACCCAGGTGGAGTTTAGTCCTAGCTCGGGGGTGACCCACTGCTGAGAGTGATGAGCAGTGTGGTCTAAGGCTGTGAGGTTCGTGGAAGGTCTACACGCAGTTGGTGATATTCTTACCAAGATAAGTGTCAATTGTGTAATAAATTTACAAATTACATTATTATTTATGTGTTTATTTTTATGGGTTTATCCTATGTGTGGTTATAACTGCCTTTATATTTATGGGTATTGCATGTGTATGTTTACTGTCATTTCAGTATGGATCTATGCATTTACAGAATATATATGTATGTTTATGTTTTATATATAAAGTTTCGCAAGAGCTATGTGTGTATATGTTTTAATTGCATGCAGTTTGAAAAATTTATGTGGCATGGCTCAATTGGATGTTGGGTATGTTACAGTGTGTTCCGCGAAGAGAATAAAAGTGTTCTCTCGTGTAGCATGCCTTGGCATGGGTGGTCGGGGATGTTACAATATGGTATCAGAGCTTCAGTTTTCAACACTGAGCCTGGATGGGCCAAGCAAGTTGAGTTGAAGTGAAATGTCACAAAGGATTGATTTCGAAATGGCCAAATTTCAAGTTACAGAGCGTCCATGGTAAAATTTAGAAGCAACGACGCGGAATTGGGAAAAAGTCTCAATTTCTGTTGTTAAATTCATGGGAAAATCGAAAAATTCGGCCAAGTGGTGAGATATTCTTCAGTTAATATATGTTCTAGCAAATTCAGACCTGGAATTGGTCGAATTTGAAGGTACGGTAAAGCCATGACAGTTGGAGAGAGATTAGTAATTAAAATTCTCAATTCGTGACTTGAGTTTGGGAAAAATTTGTTCCAGAAATGTCAACCCACGGTGATTTGTTGTTGCAGAGGTTGAACTAGTGTTATCGAGGTGAAATTGAACAAATTTCATAGTTGCAGATTGTCTATGGCAGAAATTGGAAAAAAGTTAAGCAAAAGACCCAGTTTCTGCAACGGAGTTCACGAGGAATTGATGCGCATAAAAATGAATGTGCGCAGGTGGGCGCACTAAAAATGCATGATGCGCAGTAAAAAGCTTGGGGTATGCGAATTTTGGCACCGCGCGAAAAAATGTTGGTGTGTTGGTGCGCGCCCTAAATTTTGGCACCGCGCGAAAAAATATTGGTGCGCTGGTGCACGCACTAAATTTTGGCACCGCGTGGAAAAATGTTGGTGTGTAGATGCACGCACTAAATTTAGCATTGCACGGTGTGCACACGCATAATAATGGTGTGCATGGTGTGCATAGTATTGGCAGAGCACAGAGGAATTTTGTTGGTGGGCGCAGAATGTAGGTATATATTGTCACGCGACAGTTTAGTTGGTGGTGCGCACAGAGTTTTGGTGCGCAGTGGGGGCGTACTAAACTCTGGCATGGTGCAACGCATAGAGTGAAATGTGTGTGGAATATCAGCGCGTGACAAAAAAATTGCACGCAATAGGTAACAATGAAGAACCAAAACTGTGTGCGGTGGATATTGGCGCGCGACACAAAAGTAGTGCGCGCAAGTTATTGGCGCGACAGAGAAGTGATGCACGATAGTTATAGATGCACGAAGCATGATTTACCTTGTGGTGTTGTTGCGCATACTAAATATAGGCGTACAAGTTCAAATTTGTGCGCGTAAATTCATTTGAATGGTGAAAAATAGCGGAAAACCGACAATTTTCTGCGACATTTTATACTATTTGAACGTCATCTTTTTGCAACGTGTTTTTTAGGCCCTAAGAGCGTTTTTAGGTACTCAAAAACCACGAGAACAAAGTGTATTTTACCCAAGTATACTTTGTCTCTGTAACTCAAATAAAAGAACTCAGAGAGAGATTTCTAATGGTGTAAACCGTTCGTCAAACGGACATTTTATGAGAAAGTTACAGCACAAACACTGGAGGGTAAATTTTAAGACCCAACTAACTTCAAAGAGCCATAACTTTCTGCTCCGAAATCAGATTGAGGCACGAGAGAAGTGAATGGAAATCTATTGAACCATAGAAGACAGTCTCGTAGTTGAATTAAATTTTTGGGCATGTTAAAAATGTTTAAAATGGTAAAGAAGTTACCTATAGCATTCCAGACCAAAAAAACGAATTGGCCTAGAACTTCAGCAGGTTGTAACTAACAGCCCAGAACCCAGAAAAATGTGAAACTTGGACAGTGTCAAGAATATGTATATGAAGAAACCCAAATGAACTCTTACAAAAATTCCAATGGAGTAGGTGCAAAAATGCATAATTATAGTGCAAAGTTGCACCAAGTTCAAGTGTGAACAGAAAAATTAATGGGCAATTTTCAAATAACCATAACTTTCTGCTCAAGACTCAGAATTGAGCATGGGAGCAGGCGTTGGAAGGGTCTCGGAAAATAGAATATAATTATTCACCTAGAAAAATTGATCTAGGCATTCAATTTTCGAGAAAGTCAGAAGAAAAAATTATGATATATTATTGAACCAGAATGGTACATATTTTTCATGAAATTGTTGAGTCAGTTAACCTGACGAAGTTTTGTTGGCTGCACATTTTGCAGAGTCAACAACAACTAGATCAGATTAGGATCAGCACAAAGTCCAAAGGAATGGAAGAAGCACAGGGGAATTACATCCAGGAAAATGAAATCAAAGGGATGGATGTTCATTTGAGCATTGAAGGAACAAACTCCAATAGACATGGGGAAGGAAGAGATGAAAACATGAATATGGTAGAGACCATTAAAAATTTGCAGAGGGATGTCCAAAGCCATAAAGCTGATAATAAAAGAATTATGAGAGCCAAGGAGCAGGAAGAGGACTTCAACATGAAGTTATTGCATTGCTTGAACAGGATAGAAAAGAAATTGGAAATGAGAGTGGTTCAAGCAAATCAGGAAGTCACGGGTCTCCTGATGAGAAAAGAAGAACAAGAAGTGTTAGCGGGTATCACCATCACCCCCCGAGACATTCCAATAAGAGGGCACACAGCAGTGCAAGTCCATCCCCTGTCAGGAAGCATAGGAGGTTTGGGGTGGATGAGCTACGAGTAGAAATGAACAAAATCAAACCCCCTACATTTGATGGTGAGCACAAGAGGGATGAAGATGCAGAGACATGGTTGTTGGGCATGAGAAAGTATTTTCAATCGCATAATTATTCTTCTCATGCAAAAGGTAAAATTGTCATCTATCAACTCAAGGGAAAGGCATCTATGTGGTGGGGATCAGCTTGTGCAGATGCAGCACATTAAAGAGAAAAGTGTTACTTGCAGGGAATTCAAGAAGTATTTTGAGAAGAAATACTTGACTAAGAGATACTATGACAAGAAAATGAAAGAGTTCTTTGAACTCAAGCTTAGGAGTATGACCATATATGAATATGAGAGAAGGTTTTTAGAACTGCTGAAGTATGTCTCTTTCATCAAGGATGAGACAGTTAAGATTCAAAGGTATTTGAGTGGGTTGTCATCATTCATCAGTGAAAAAATACAGTATGATAATTCCAAGACATTGGAGGAGACCATAAGGCGAGCTAAATGCATATATGATCAACAAAAATCAAAGCCAACTTTCGAAAAAGCTTGGGAAGACAAAAAGAAATTCAAGATGGATCAAAGGAAGAAGGGGCCTAAGCCACCATTCTTCAAAAATAATCCTCAGAGACAACCAACTTCTAGAGAACCCAGAACGATTGAGACAGGGGGGTCAAAGGCCAAGGCAACCACCTATTCAATGTTGGGGTTATAAAGGGGATCATATGTTCAGAGATTGTCTTCACAGAGGTGAAAAAGTGAGAATTGTTCACAATGTACAGCAAGCTGAAACAGTGGAGGACATGAGCAGAAATGTACCAAGGATCTATGCAGCCCTGGACAACAAGCAAGCAGAGTATCAGTCACATATGATTGAAGTGGAAGGTATGATCAACAACCAAACCATTGATATTTCAATTGATTCAGGAGCTAGTCATAGTTATATAGATCCTAAGATGGTGGAAAGTTTGCATTTGCCAAAAAGCAAGCATGGAAAATCTTGGTTGGTGCAGTTGGCTACCAAAGTCAAAAGAAAAGTTAATGAGATGGTTAAGTCATGTCTTATGGACACGAATGGATTGAACACAAGGGCAGATTTGAACATCTTGCATTTAGGTTCCTATGAATGCCTAATTGGGATGGATTGGTTGGATCAGCATCATGTTATCCTGGACTGTCATAACAGGACATTTACTTGCTTGGATGAAGATGGAAACCAAAGGAAAGTGCATGGAATTCCCAGGGTAGTAACCATTAGAGAAATTTCAGTGTTGCAACTGAAGAAATGTTACAGAAAAGGGTATCAAATGTTTGCAGCTCATATGGAAGAGACACCTTAAGATAAGGTGTCAAATTTGGAAGATCATGCAGTTCTGGAAGATTTTGAAGATGTGTTCAAGAAAGTACCAGGAGTACCCCCAAAGAGAGATATTGATTTCTCTATAAATTTAATGCCTGGAGTAGCTCCAGAGTTAAAGACTCCTTACAGAATGAGTACACTAGAGCTGAAGGAGTTGCAAATGCAGCTTGAAGAACTTCTGAAGAATGGGTATATACGCCCAAATGTGTCACCTTGGGGTGCCCCAGTCTTGTTTGTAAAGAAGAAAGATAGGACATTAAGATTGTGCATTGATTTCAGAGAGTTGAATAAAGCGACTGTAAAGAATAAGTATCATTTGTCAAAGATTGATGATCTATTTGATCAATTGAAGGATGCAAAGATAGATCTCAGGTCAGGATACCATCAAGTAAGGATTAAAAAGGAAGATATTAGCAAGACCGCCTTCAGGACAAGGTATGGTCATTATGAGTTCGCAGTGGTGTCATTTGGGTTGTCAAATGCACCAGTGGTTTTCATGTGCTTAATGAATGGTGTTTTCCGAGAATATTTAGACAAGTTTGTCATTGTCTTTTTGGATGACATCCTTATATATTCCAAGTCAAAAAAAGAGCATGAGCATCATTTGAAGATGGTGTTGCAAGTTTTAAGGGAGCATCAGTGGTATGCGAAATTGAGCAAGAGCTCATTTTATCAAAAGCAAATTCATTACTTGGGACATATCATTTCAGAGGATAGGATAACAGTGGATCCTGAGAAGATAGAAGCCATTAGATAATGGTCAACACCAAAGAATGTGACAAAGGTCAGATCATTCATGGACCTTGCAGGCTACTATAGGAGATTTATTAAAGGATTCTCAAAGATTGCACACCCAATCACTTCCTTAAAAAATAAGGGTGTGAAGTTTCAGTGGACAATGGATTGTGAAAATAGTTTCTAACATTTGAAACAATTATTAACAAGTGCTCCAATACTAAGGATTGCATACCCAAATGAAGACTTCATTGTATGTACAGACGGATGTAAAGAAGGATTTGGTTGAGTCCTCACTCAAAATGGGTTTGTTATATGTTATGAATCAAGGAAGTTGAAGGAGCATGAAAAACACTGTCACTCATGATTTGGAGTTGGCAGTCATAATGCATGCCTTGGGGAAATGGAGACACTACCTCATGGGGAAAAGGTTTAAACTGAGGACAAACCATAATGGTCTGAAATATTTATTTAATCGGCCAACTCTAAATGCTAGGCAAAGCAGATGGTTAGAATTTCTAAGTGAATATGACTTTGATATAAAGCATATCAAGGGGAAAGAGAACAAAGTGGTTGATACACTCAGCAGAAGAGTGCATGAATTGCATGCTACAACCATTAGCATGTACCAATCAGATTTGAAACACGAAATTTTAAAGGTTGCAAAGTTAGATTTGCAATATAAGGAATTAGTGGCAAAATTACAACAAGGTAATTTGCAGCAGAAAATTGAANGAGTGCATGAATTGCATGCTACAACCATTAGCATGTACCAATCAGATTTGAAACACGAAATTTTAAAGGTTGCAAAGTTAGATTTGCAATATAAGGAATTAGTGGCAAAATTACAACAAGGTAATTTGCAGCAGAAAATTGAAAAATACAAGCTAAATAATGATGAAATTATGAGGTGCTGAGGCAGAATTTATGTACCGAATTCCCAGGAATTGAAAAATCTGATATTGGGAGAAATGCATAATGTACCTTATGTTGGACACCCAGGTTATCAGAAAATTATTGCAGCTATCAAGAGCCAATGTTATTGGCCAGGCATGAAGAAAGAAGTTGTTGATTTTATTGTCAAATGTTTGGAATGTCAAAAGGTAAAGGCTGAGCATAGACACTCAGCTGGGTTGCTACAGCGATTACTCATTCCTGAGTGGAAATGGAAAGTTGTAACAATGGATTTCATCACCAAACTTCTCAGAACAAACAAGCAACATGACTGTATCATGGTAGTGGTAGATAAGCTTACTAAAGTTACCCATTTTATTTCAGTTAAGCTAACTCACAAGGCAGCAAACATTGTTGATGTTTATATGAGAGAAATTGCAAGATTACATGGTATACCCAAGACAATTGTGTTTGACAGAGATCCAAAATTTACCTCAAATTTTTTGACATGATTATTTAATGGTTTTGGGACAAATTTGAATTTTAGCACAGCTTATCATCAAGAATCAGAGGGACAAACAAAGAGGGTGAATCAAGTGATTAGGATATGTTGAGAATGTATGTGATGGATAAACCATCAAAATGGAAAGACTACCTACACTTTATAGAGTTTTCTTATAACAATGGGTACCAAACATTTCTAAAGATGAGCCCATTGAAGGCACTTTATGGCAGAAAGTGCAGCTAGGATAACCCAGCAGATAGAGCAGTGGTTGGGCCAGATTTACTCAGGGAAATGGAGCAAATGTTGAAAATAAAACAAAATGTAAAAGTTGTCCAAGACAGACAGAAAAGCTATGTTGATAAACGCAGAACTCACGGGGAATTTAAAGTGGGAGACCATGGATTTTTGAAAGTGAGCCAACAGAGGTTCCCTGAAGTTGGGAAATTGTTCAAAGTTGGCAGCTCGCTATTGTGGGCCATTTGAAATCCTAGAAAGGATTGATCCAGTAGTTTATATGATTGCATTGCGTGCATCTATGTCTATTCATAATGTATTCCATGTATCATTGCTCAAAAATATATATACATAATGTTAATCATGTTATTGATTGGAATGTGATTCAGGTGGAGCAAGAAGACGTTTTTCAAATGCATCCGATACGCATTCTGGACCGGAAAATCAAACAGCTCCGGAATCAAGTGATAGGGCTTGTAAAGATCCAATGGACCTGGTACGATCCTGAGAACACTACTTGGGAACACGAGGATGCAATACGAGCTGAATACCCACATTTTTTTTAAGATTTCGGAAATCTTACTGATATGTGTACATGATGCACCAAGGACAATGCATAAATAAGGAGAGGGGATTGTAATATCCCTAACCGAACCCAATTGTAAATGTAAAGACAAATGTACGTAAGTTGGTGAGTTTTTGATATCATTTTTGCATGCACCTTTCATGGCATAGTGCGTGCATGTACTGCGCAATAAAATGATTAAGTGTGCACATTCCAGGATACTGCGCGCAGTAACTTAAGTGCACGCGATTTTGAGGCCATGGAGCCCTTGTGTATATATTGTGTTTTATAGGCTGGTGAGCCAGTTATTATAAGCTAGGAGGCTTATGTTTGTATTAGGCCAGAGAGCTTAAATGTTAAAGGTCGGTGCACCTATTTTTGTATATGCATCATCATTAATATAAAATACATCGTTGCGCGCAGGCCGACCATGATAAAAGAGTATAAAGGACTAAACTCCACTAGTTATGGAAAGGGGGGGCTAAAAGTTAAGAAAAATGGACTAAGCTAGGGAGCTTAAGTCAAAAATGAATATTATATTAATATTTCTTAAAATATATAGTATGGATAATTATTTTATCTTAAGTTCTAAAGATGGAGACAAGTGGACCAAAGTAGCTCCCAACATGACAAGTGTCAAGTTGAGGACATGCATACATATTGTGGGGACTTAGTTCATTTTCCTATAATTCTTTTCATCACTCCTTCCATCGTGTACAATCATCCAGTCAATCATCCATGAGCATTCACACATCCATTGAGCTATCCTTCGTATCTTCATGACTGTACCTGAACCTGTGTCCATAGCCATTATGTTTGTGTATCTGGTTAGCTTGGGAGTTGGACTAAAAAAGCGGGTTGTCAGCCCTGTGGAATATTAAAGAGACGGGTTGTCAGCCCTGTGGGATATTAAAGAGACGGGTTGTCAAGCCCGTGGAAAATTTCTCTCTAAGTGAGAGAATTGTTGGGGAATTGATTTTTTGAAGGTGCTAAACTGCAACTACAGGACTTTGAGACTTCTCGTCCATCCTGTTGCTGAAACCCGAAAAGGAAGTGGGGCAGTCGAAGGACTGTTAAACAGAGAGTGGCCACACTTCCTGAGTGGGGCAGGCATGTGGAGAATGAGGAACTGTAAACTGTTAGTTTGAATTGGCACCTGTGACAGAGTCTTTCCTGTTATCTACGAACCATTAGCCTGGTTAGAAATCCCTCTACTCGGGTGGTATTTAGTCTCAGCTCAAGTGTGACCCACTGCGAAGAGTGATGAGCAGTGTGATCTAAGGCTGGTAGATTTGTGGAATGTCTGCATGTAGTTGGTAATATTCTTACCAAAAAATATGTCAATTGTGTGATAAGTTTACATGTTGCATTATTATTTACGTGTTTATTTTTATGGGTTTATCCTGTGTAGTTATAACTGTCTTTATATTTATGGATATTGCTTTTACAGTTACATGTGTATGTTTACTGTTATTTCAGTATGAATCCGTGCATTTACCTAATGTATTTGTTTGATTACGTTTTATATATATAATTCCGCAAGAGTTATGTGTATATGTTTTAATTGCATGCAGTTCGAAAATTTTATGTGGCATAGCTCAATTGGATGTTGGATATGTTACAATATGTTCCGCGAAGAGAATAAAGGCGTTCTCTCGTGTAGCATGCCTTGGCATGGATGGTCGGGGATGTTACAAAGTGTCAATCGACGCAGGATTTATAGGCTCTTATGTTTTTCCCACCCCTAGATGTGTTTTGTTGCCCGTGCTATTGTTGCTTGCTCCTCCGCAATTGGTTCAACTTAACTTGGTCTCTCTGGTTGGTTCCCCGATTGAGCTACTTGTCGATTGACAACTTTGTTGTTATATACGCAATTAGCTTTGTTTGGTCGTTCGATTGGTTTGAAAAATGCATAGATAAGTCATAGGTGCTTCTTGCTTTGTTGCATTTACCCTCGCCTGATGGATAAACTTCAATGGATTATGGGTCAATCGACTCAAGTTCATTGGCTCAATCAACTCAATAAAACAGAGAAGGCAACTCCGCCTCTAAGCCATCTCCAAGTGTAGGGTCTATAATGAGTGCGCTCTACGTATGTGGGTCATATGAATTTAGTAATAAAACAAATAGCCACCCTAGGATTGTGTCCTCCAATCCCATTTTGAAGCACCTTGTATACCTATTAAACTCATCTAGTAGTACATAAATCACTGGATGCGGTAAATAATAACAGCTAGCTTCCCTTTGTCTTCTAGTCCTGGATTCAATTTATTGAGTAGATCCAGTCGATTCAGAAGCAGGGGCAGCAGTTTAAGAGCCATCACCCCGCAGGGTATCCTTTCCAGGCCGATAAGGATAGCCCGTTCTAAATCCATTACTAATTTACCCGACATGAGCAAAGGCACCACCATTAGTTCCATGCCCAGGTGATCCAGCATCAAAGTCTTCGATAGCAAATACCATTGTTTCATATTCTCTAGGTGCATGAAAAGATCAATAGCATAAGTGACAAAGCAAGCCCCCACACCCGTTGGAATTTGAGCATATTCAGTTTCATCGCTTCCCCACTTGGATCCTTATTAAAATCCTTCAAACATCCGCAAAATGAGTTATCTTACCTTCACCCTCTCTTTTAACTACACCACAAATTTTTCCCTAAATCGAAACAAAGCATTATTCCACAAAAGAGTCGATGGAAATTTATATTAAAAAAGAAAAAATAAGATATGTAGGCCCAAAGTGAGAAGATGTGTAGGGGTTATGTGCCATTGGAAATTTAGATTAAAATTTAAAAATATGAAAAGACCTGTAGGGGCTTTTTTTCCAAATTCCTTGCAACATTTACCTACTTCAAACATCCTCAAAATGAGATATCTTAACTTGGTTCACCCTCTCTTTTTACTACGCCTCAAAGATAACAATAAAATAAAAAGGAAAGCTTCCAACATTTTAGTGGCAAATATGTTCATATTGCTTAATTCAGCCTATATAAAATACCAAAATTTAAAATAAATCAAAGCAGTTGAAATACAACACTTTTCTTCCATAGTAACTCAACATGAGGCAACTCTTCAGGCTGGCAGCGGACCAAAGAATCCTCACTTGGGATAACTTATTAAAAAAGAGATGGATAGGTCCAGGCTTCTACTACCTTTGCAGAGCAGCAGCTGAAGATAACGTGCATCTCTTCACCCATTGCCATTTTACAAAGGCGATCTGGAACTCTTGTATTAATTTTCTTAACTTCAAATTGGAATGGAAGGGGCAGAATTTAAATGATTGCATGGTGAATTGGACACAAAATTCAGCTGCTCCAAAAAAACTACCAGTCCTTTTGTGTTGGTACTTGTGGAAGGAGCGCAACAAAGCTTTATTCAAAGGTAAGCTCCCCTCTTCTGATGTCGTCATTCTTAGAACTTTAAATTCCCTTTCCTACACAAACAGAAATTAGTCCTAGATTTTTAAGACTAAATCCGATATGTCCTATCCATGGATATTCGCTAACCTTCTTCGACAGCACATCCATTAACGGGGAACAACCTGTGGTGCTGGGGGAACCTTGAAAATTCCAAATTCCCCGGAGGTGAGATGGCTTTTCAATTGCAGAGATGGCTCCAATACGAAGACCGAATTAGTTGGAGCGTGGGCAACCTTCATAACGGCAAACGTCTTGCATTTACATCATCTTCACTTATTGGGGGATTCTAAGGTCATTATCGAGTGGCTTCAACGGAAAGTCAAACTACATGCCTCCAAAATTGAAGGATGGAAGCGCAGAGTTCAAGACTTGCAGAAAATTTTCCAAGGAACCTACTTTCAGCGTATTTACAGGGAAACAAACAAAGAAGCTGATAGTCTTTCCAAAAGAGCCCTCGAAGCTCCAATGGGTATTTTGGTTTATTTCACTTGGATCAATGGATTCGAAGGACCTCAACAAACTATAAATTTCTTTAAGAAACAAAAACAAAAAAAAAAAAAGAGAACGAAAACTTTGCTGGAATAGTGCTTCTTGATCACTATTTCCATCTTGAAATCTACTTTGATTATGGAGTCAATTTCAGATCTGATTCCTAGCTGTCCGGGACTTTTCTTATTCCATCGTTGTGAAGACTGAGAATCTCTTTTGTTCTGCCAGCTATCTTGTCCCATCTTCTCGGGACCTCTTTATTGTCGATGTAAAAAAGTTTATATTTCATTAATATAAGCTTGAGCCATTTTTCTTCTGAAAATAAACTCAACGTGAGTAAAAATAAAAATATTTTTTCCCTTCACAAAAACAAAAGTGGCAAAAGCATTGTTCCACGGCAAAACAATTTTTTCCTTCACGAATTCAAATTCTTTCTTCCACGACAAAGGTCATTGCAAATTTAGTTTAAAAATAGAAACTATGAAATTATCATGTAAGGAGCTTCTTTCTCCTAAGCTCCCTAAAACATTGACCTGCTTCAAACATCAGCAAAAGGAGAAATCTTACCTTCACCCTTTATTTTGACTACACCATCAACAAACAAACAAACAAAATTGACCTCTAAACAGTTGTGCAACACAGCTCGTAATTACTTTGAACTGTGAGAATCTTACAGATGCACGTTAAACCTTTAAAAGTATATATATATATGGTGAACAGAACAAGTGAATTCAATAATATGCATGCTCACGGTATTACAAGTTTGTTGAACAGTGCAATACTTATTACTAAAATATCTGAGGAACAGGCTGCCAAATTGGTTTATTACAATATTAGTATACAAAAATCAACTTACCTGAGTTGCAGGCAAGCAATTATTTGTGCTATCTGAATATGGCCTCAAAACATATAAAAAGAACAATTTCACAAAATCAGTAGCAGCTAGTTCTGCATTTAACAAGCAGTCAAAGAAACACATTCTCTGAGAATCTAAGAACTTAACCTCAGATATGGAAATWGACAAATCAATCGTACAATCATTAAAACTCCAAATGAAATATCAAAGCAGCAATAGAATGAACAGTTTTCAGAGACTGGCTAAATCATCAAGCATGGGCAGGCAGATGCTGAAGTAGGCAGGATTGGAATGAATTGGCACTTGGCAAAATATATACCTACTACACAAATAGAAGAAATAATCTATTACAAAAAGCTTTCACAGGAAGAATGAAACCAGATAGTTTGCATATTAGTCGACCCTTTACTTCATAGATATTTGTACATTTATACTCCTCATTCTTAAGACTAAGCCACACTCAACAACCATGCAAATTTAATTGGAACACAATCACAATCTCAAGGTGGTCTCGCACCATGCAAACTTGCCATCAAGTAACTTTCTCAGGGATTTGGTCTATTGCTTTAAAGTTTAAACACTTAAGCAAAAACCAATACTTAAATAAATCTGGAATTATCACATAGACCTTATTTAATGCTATGATATTTGCAAATTTGGGCAAATCACAAATACAATTTCAGTCAATATATTCCAATTTCCATGTTTAATAATGGCCCATGAACAAGAACCATAAGTAAACTATAGCAACATTGTTAATCAGTCCTAAAATGAATTAAAAATGGATTTAGAACTAACAGCAAACCAAAAAAATGAGCATAAACCAAAATTTCAAGAAATATATCATGGTGAACTATCTAACAAAAGTCAAATGTTGACATCTCCCATTTGATGGACCTGTCAACTGAACCTGAACCTTCATTCCCCAGATAGCCTTGCAGAAAAGTCCTCACGGTATGCATGAAAATAAGTCTTTTAATTTTCGTCACCTTGAGGATCACATAAACCATCCAGAGTTTTATGCCATGAAAAACATAAAAAGCAAAGCTTTCCTTTACTTTTGTATGCTTACCAGGCTGGCTTGCACTATAACAACAGCCGGAAAATCACACAAAGCAACAATAACATGAATTAAAGTAAAGTTTTCAATAAGAAAATGTTTGTCTACAATTCATACTATCCTAGTAAAATAAAAACGGGTGTAGTTTCCTCCAGTCACTAAAAAGATAAACCAGACAAGGTTTATGTTAAAAATATCGCATTGGCGTGCTCAAATTCAAACTACTTCAACATCTCAAGAAGAGGCACCACTTCGAAGTGTTTGAGCTTTCCTTGGTTTCCTAGGAGCAATTTGAGTTTCAGCCTGGGCAATTACAAGAGAAAGTAAGACCTCAGATACAATCAATAATATACAAGGCAGAAAATATGTAGCTTTCATCACCAACAAGATTATTAAACTTCAAATTATGTAAAGACACATCACAGTTAAACATTAAACTCTAAAGGACAACCAATTTGACTACTGTGTGGATGGCTATAAAGACCTTATCCACAACAGAACTCTTCATAGGTTCCATTCAACATTCAAGAATATTTTTTCTGGAACAGAACAAAGCTATCCATTCCTTACTTATAATGGGAACCTGCAATTCAACATTCCAGAACATTTTGTTCTGGAACAGCATAAAGCTATCCATTTCTACTTATAGTGGGAACCTGCTAGTTGAACATAAACATTGCATCAATGCTTGATAGACAGATTTCTTTAACATAGTTTGAATGTTTTATCAATGATACAACTTACTGCTGCAAGGTCTAAAAGCAACTCTTTGATTTGTACAGAGATACTGTATTATCAATTCTTAGCAACATACCATGTTAAGTACAATAACACTGCTATCAACAATTGATAGACAGATGTCTTAACCATAGTTTGGAAATGTTATCAATAATACAACTTACTGGTACAAGGTCTTGAAGCAACTCTTTCAGATTTGTACAGAGGAACTATATCAGAAATTTTTAGTAGTATACCATATTAATTACAATACTGTTCTGATCTAGTAATCGAGCATCAAATCTTAATAATAACCTTGTGGTATAACAAGCTAAAGAGGTTCCCCAAAAGCTTCCTACAAATAATCTCCTAACTCATCCTAAGCAAAAATTAATCAAACATTTTGAATTCCATCATTGTTATAATTCCAATGCACAGTTCAAGCATTTTCTAAACCTTCAGTGTGACATGAAATGTATGTCTCTTCAGCAGACTCATTGATAGTCAACTTCTAGAGTATACCATAGTAATTACAACACTCTTCTGGTCTAGGATTTGAGCATCAAAATCTTCATAATGACCTTGTGGTATGACAAGCTAAAGAGGTTCCCCAAAAGCTTCCTACAAATAATCTCCCAACTCATCCTAAGCAAAAAATAGCCAAACATTTTGAATTCCATCACTGTCTTAATTCCAATGCACAGTCAAGCATTTTCTAAACCTTTGGTTTGACATGGAATGTATGTGCGAACAGTAAATACACCTTTCCTGCTGATAAACCATGTTAGAAAGAAGCAACTTTTAATGCGATAATATCCATATTGAAGAATTTAGACTGTATAAAATATAGTGTTTTAAAATGTATGAAATTGCAACAAAGTTTGGTGGAAACAGACAGATGGAGGGAGATGAAAGATTAATGTGAATATACATGAAATGTCTCAAAAATTGAAAGTCATGGAGAATTTTCCTGGACCACAAAATTGTCTCTGACCTAGGATCACTCCCACACCTCAAAATTCAGGTAAACTAGTTTTACACAAATTGTCACAATTAAGCATTCGAGGTGAGTTGGCTGCACCTGTCATCTATACCTCATCACAAGTCACTTTATATGTGAGTAACAAAGCAATTCAGTATACAATATCAATCACAAGCATAGTTAATCTCAGCACAAAGACAAACTTCCACAATGAGAGATACTCTGCAGTTACTTAGGACTTGACAAAATATATTTGTATGTAAATAACTTAATAGTAGTTATGTTAACTGGTGTGAATCCTTGCTTAACTAGTTGCTTCTTTATGAAAACTATTCAATAATATTTAGTAAACTTTAATTCACATTCTCAACACCTCCTGGCACTCCTATAGTGCCTAGAGGGAAAAAACTAAAGCACTTAACTGTCATGTGTGTGTGTGTCAATCCTGACTACTATCTTGTGTCTACTGAGGTAAGGAACAGAGATTAATAGATTTAACAATATAGGTACCTCTTTTTTGACAGGTGCTTCCTTTTCAGACAGTATCAGCTCAATGTGACATGGTGATGACATATATGCTGCAAACAATCAGATTAATAAGCACAAGCAAATTTCAGGATCCCAATATTAAAATTGTATACACACATACATATATATGTGTGTATGTGTTGTGTGTCCCGTCAATAAGACTTTGAAGAAAATGTACATACGATTGATTCTTCCATGAGCACGGTATGTTCGTCTCCGCTGCTTCTGAGCCTGGTTCACTTGAATGTGAGAAATATAAAGTGTATCAACATCGAGCCCCTTTACCTGTTATACATATTTAAATGTCATTTCAGATCAGCTAAGCCTCATAAGAAAGCATTGATGATGAAGTTTTCAGTACTTTGAACTTCGAAAATTATATACCTTGGGAAAGAACCAACAATAACATGTTCATAAAGAATGAGTAGTACCTCAGCATTGCTCTCTGCATTTTTAAGTAAACCTAACAAAAATTCAGCAGACTTGACAGGCCAGCGACCCTGTCCATTTGAATTTCGAGACTTTGCTTGGGCGGTTCTGCCAACACCTCCACAAAAGCGGCGAAAGGGTATTGCTTGTTTGTGGGCAATGACATCCTCCAAATACCTCTTAGCCTTAGTTAAAGGTAGCTTCTTAACCGCCTGTGCAGTTTCTCTTGTGTTCTAGATAAATATAAAAAGAACAAAAATAAGAAAGCCTTTAAAGCATAACCCTTTGATAAAAAAGTGTTCAAAACATATAAATTGCCTACAAATCATTTGTTACATGCACCTTGAAATGAACACGTAAATCAGAACCCCTGGCCTTCGCAGCTGCAAATAGAAACAAAATTGAGTTAACTAATATTACAGAATAAAAGAATAATTTGCATCCCATTAAGAACATGTGCTCTCTTTGAGATTATCGGTAATATCCCCTACATGGAGTGCAATGGTTATCTTTGGAAGAAAATAGCAGAGGCAAAACTGATAAGTTAGTGCACCTATTCAATGATGAATCTGAATATATAGATTGCAGGTCCACCTAGAAGGTAATCGTGCATTGAAAAAAAAGAACCACATAGGAAACAAGAATTTGCTTGGAGGGCAAAACCGGGACCAGGATAAAAATAAATAACAAAAAAGTGGCCAAGGCAATGTCAGTTGAGTTGCGGAATATTTTAAAAGGGAACAACAATGAAATTCAACGTTGACAGACTACTCTTAAAGAGGATTCCATCTCGTTATGCCATTTGATTTTGATTTTGAACAAGTGAGACGCAAGTTCCAGTAGTGCATACCACAGCCATGTTCAACTGTGGTTTCATAATTTATTATGGTTTCTAGAGGATGCTCTGTCCTCTCTCTCTCTCTCTCTCTCTCTCTCTCTCTCTCTCCCAGCAACCCAGGAAATCCTCCAAGCCATAGAACAATCATGGGGAACTGGTTCCCTTAACACATGACAGCAGTGACTGCTGATGAGTTGTCAAAGGAACTAACTAGCCCATGCAAATAATGTCGTGACAAGATCCAATAGTACGATAGGAACAGGAATATAATGTGCACCTTCTGAAATGGCAACTATGTTTACCTAACAAACTAAAGGTTTGTTTGACTTTGCGCAAAGTACTCAAGATTTAACAAACTAAAGGTTTGTTTGACTTTGCGCAAAGTACTCAAGATTTAGATAAACAATTGACAAAAATCTAGGCTTGGGAAGAAAGCTTTTATGGAACCCAATCCTAGTTGATCTGAAGATAGGCTGCTTGATCTGGGAAGTTCGAAAGAGAACTACATAAACTCCACATTTCATAATACAGCGATAATTTCCACTCAAATCCGGATGTTCCATTATTTTCAATAATCATCCACAGGTCAACTGAAACTCTAGGGCAAAAGAATAGAGAAATCTAGCCTCGGTGAGTTAGATCCATCCAGTGGGCACTACAGATGCGATGGAATGGAGACATTGAAACACGAAAATAGGGCATAGCGTTGCTAACCTCGTGCAGTGGTACAGAGGAGTTCAATCAGCATAACCTAAGAGAGCGTACAAATTCTAGAAAAGCAATATGCCGAAATCTATTAGTGAACGAGGATTAGCTACTTACATTTGGTGGGATTGCCAGGCTCCCTCAAGTATTTCCCCTGTAACACAATACCATCCAATATAAATCATCAAAAACCTAATAGTTCTGGAAACACAATAACCTACACCAATGAGAATGAATACAGCGCACGATGGATGCGGCCTCAACAACTTCT
>SNQJ01S0130234.1:0-25940 GCA_010110895.2 Picea sitchensis
AAATTCCTATGAGCTAGAAACAAACGATATTCCTAATATTGCAAATGATATAAATGTATTGATCTAGTGCATTGGCACGTGTAACATTATCCACCATGAAGAGAAATTTGAATTGCCTTGTAAAGAGTCGAGTTGTAGACGTTAAAGTTGCACGTCTAAGTCAAAGACATTATTGTCAAGTTGTCGCATGTTGCATGTTGCATGCATGACATGCACTGCATGCATGTCTAGTTGCATGTTGCATGCATGCATGACATGTGCATGCTAAGTTAGTACGCATGCATGCCAAGTCAAGGGTGAGTTGTAACTGAAATCTCAAGTCTAGTTCTATTTTCGAAATAAAGTGTGAAGCTGAGTTATGTTAAAGCATGCAAACAAGTTCCTAATTCAAGCCATCTACTCCTCCTCTTCACCCCTTTATAAGTAGAGGTCGACCCCTCTCTTGCACACAATGGTTATGCAGGGTAAGGGTGAATGTAGAGACAGCATATAGAGGCGCATATCAGCATACAGAGGCAGAGTATAAAGGCGCATAACAGTGCTGTCATAACACCATACAGAGGCAGCATATAAAGGCGCATAACAGTGCTATCATAGCAGCATATAGAGGCAGTATAAAGGCGCATAACAGTGCTGTCTTAACAGCATACAGAGGCAGCATATAAAGGCGCATAACAGTGTTGTCATAGCAGCATATAGAGGCAGTATAAAGGTGCATAACAGTGTTGTCTTAACAGCATACAGAGGCAGCATATAAAGGCACATAACAGTGCTGTCATATCAGCATATAGAGACAGTATAAAGGCGCATAACAGTGTTGTCTTAACAGCATACAGAGGCAGCATATAAAGGCGCATAAGAGTGTTGTCTTAACAGCATACAGAGGCAGAGCATATAAAGGCACATAACAGTGCTGTCATAGCAGCATATAGAGGCAGTATAAAGGTGCATAACAGTGTTGTCATAACAGCATATAGAGGCAGCATAAAAGGCTCATAACAGTGCTGTAATAACAACATTTAGAGACAGCATATCAGAGGCGCATAAAAGTCAATTAGAGGCAGCTTCAACAACCCATATCAGAGCTGATACATCACAGTCTTTGAAAGCAACTCGGATACGCCTATATCAGCAAGGGCTCTTAGTTCTCTGTCAGGTCAGAGTCAACTTGGCAAGCTCTTTAAGAGCAGAGTTTTCATGGTGGATGTTTGTAAGTGATCTTACATTATTAATGCAATAAAGGAATATTGTTTGCTGGGGTTTTTCTCCCTGTACAGGGTTTCACTAGGATATATGTGTTGTTGTTGTGCATGCTTACGTATCTACATTATTTTTGCTATTCAGTTATGATTCTATATTGTTGAAATGTATTAAGCTGGAATCAAAGTGTTGAAGAATTCAAAGAAAGAATCTGCTTAAGAAATCAAGCTCAAAATTTAACAAGCCTCACTATCGGGAAAGAGGAAGGACATGAGTAAAATCAAGTCTTTCGTATGTCATAAGCTTGGACATTATGCATCATAGTGTCCAAAGAGGAAGAAGGGCAGAGGGAAGTCGCAGCAGCAAAAGGTAGCAGCCTTAGAAAAAACTCAGATGAGCGAGTTTGTTGTGAAATTTGAGAAGGATTTCTCATTGGTTTCGTGCCTTTCTACCAGCGCAATTTCTAGAAGTGCATGGTATGTGGACAGTGGTGCATCTCACCATATGACATTGGCACGGGAGTTGTTTACCAATCTAATGGAACAAGACTCGGGAGTACATGTGGAACTTTGTAATGATCCCAAGTATGCAGTAAAAGGAGTTGGGACAATTTTGTTTCAACTCGAGTCAAGTAGCTCGTTGGAAGTGAAAGACGTGTTGTATGTTCTAGGGCTCAAGAAGAACCTGCTTTCAGTCTCAGTAATGGAAGATAATGGTTTTGTTGTGGAGTTCCAGAAAGGGCAAGCACTTATCAAGCCGGAAGGATCTATCCCTGACACAACTCAGGTAATTGGGGTTAGAGAGGGCAATTTGTACATGTGACGGGGTGACCCTGTTCGAGCCTTGGTTCATAACAGTGACAACCTATGTGAGTTGTGGCACAGGAGGATGGGGCACCTACATTACAGGGCATTGTCGACTCTGAGGGAGATTGTCACTAGTCTTCCAGATTTCAGTATTGAGCAGCAGGGGGTGTTCAAAGGGTGCGCGCTTGGAAAGCATGGCAAGGCTTCTTTCCCAAGCAGCTCGTCAAGGTCCAAGGAGATTTGGAGCTGATACACTCGGATGTATGTGGGCCGATGTCAGTAGCATCAGTACACGGAGGCATGTACTACGTGTCTTTTATTGACGATTTCTCTAGGAAGACATGGATCTACTTCATGAAGACCAAGGATAAGGTCTTCAGCCGATTTTAGGAGTTCAAGACTCTTGTGGAAAACAAAACAAGGAAGAAGATCAAGGTCTTGAGGTCAGAGGAAAGAGGAAGGACATGAGTAAAATCAAGTCTTTCGTATGTCATAAGCTTGGACATTATGCATCATAGTGGCCAAAGAGGAAGAAGGGCAAAGGGAAGTCGCAGCAGCAAACGGTAGCAGCCTTAGAAAAAACTCAGATGAGCGAGTTTGTTGTGAAATTTGAGAAGGATTTCTCATTGGTTTCGTGCCTTTCTACCAGCACAATTTCTAGCAGTGCATGGTATGTGGACAGTGGTGCATCTCACCATATGACATCGGCACAGGAGTTGTTTACCAATCTAATGGAACAAGACTCGGGAGTACATGTGGAACTTTGTAATGATGCCAAGTATGTAGTAAAAGGAGTTGGGACAATTTTGTTTCAACTAGAGTCAAGTAGCTCATTGGAAGTGAAGGACGTGTTGTATGTTCCAGGGCTCAAGAAGAACCTGCTTTCAGTCTCAGTAATGGAAGATAAAGGTTTTGTTGTGGAGTTCCAGAAAGGGCAAGCACTCATCAAGCCGGAAGGATCTATCCCTGACACAACTCAGGTAATTGGGGTTAGAGAGGGCAATTTGTACATGTGACGGGGTGACCCTATTCGAGCCTTGGTTCATAACAGTGACAACCTATGTGAGTTGTGGCACAGGAGGATGGGGCACCTACATTACAGGGCATTGTCGACTCTAAGGGAGATTGTCACTAGTCTTCCAGATTTCAGTATTGAGCAGCAGGGGGTGTTCAAAGGGTGCACGCTTGGCAAGCATGCCAAGGCTTCTTTCCCAAGCAGCGAATCAAGGTCCAAGGAGATTTGGAGCTGATACACTCGGATGTATGTGGGCCAATGTCAATAGCATCAGTACAAGGAGGCATGTACTACGTGTCTTTTATTGACGATTTCTCTAGGAAGACATGGATCTACTTCATGAAGACAAAGGATGAGGTCTTCAGCCGATTTTAGGAGTTCAAGACTCTTGTGGAAAACAAAACAAGGAAGAATATCAAGGTCTTGAGGTCAGAGGAAAGAGGAAGGACATGAGTAAAATCAAGTCTTTCGTATGTCATAAGCTTGGACATTATGCATCATAGTGTCCAAAGAGGAAGAAGGGCAAAGGGAAGTCGCAGCAGCAAAAGGTAGCAGCCTTAGAAAAAACTCAGATGAGCGAGTTTGTTGTGAAATTTGAGAAGGATTTCTCATTGGTTTCGTGCCTTTCTACCAGCACAATTTCTAGGAGTGCATGGCATGTGGACAGTGGTGCATCTCACCATATGACATCGGCACAGGAGTTGTTTACCAATCTAATGGAACAAGACTCGGGAGTACATGTGGAACTTTGTAGTGATGCCAAGTATGTAGTAAAAGGAGTTGGGACAATTTTATTTCAACTCGAGTCAAGTAGCTCGTTGGAAGTGAAGGACGTGTTGTATGTTCCAGGGCTCAAGAAGAACCTGCTTTTAGTCTCAGTAATGGAAGATAATGGTTTTGTTGTGGAGTTCCAGAAAGGGCAAGCACTCATCAAGCCGGAAGGATCTATCCCTGACACAACTCAGGTAATTAGGGTTAGAGAGGGCAATTTGTACATGTGACGAGGTGACCCTGTTCGAGCCTTGGTTCATAACAGTGACAACCTATGTGAGTTGTGGCACAGGAGGATGGGGCACCTACATTACAGGGCATTGTCTACTCTGAGGGAGATTTTCACTAGTCTTCCAAATTTCAGTATTGAGCAGTAGGGGGTGTTCAAAGGGTGTGTGCTTGGCAAGCATGCCAAGCCTCAAGGCTTCTTTCCCAAGCAGCGAGTCAAGGTTCAAGGAGATTTGGAGCTGATACACTCGGATGTATGTGGGCCGATGTCAGTAGCATCAGTACAAGGAGGCATGTACTACGTGTCTTTTATTGACGATTTCTCTAGGAAGACATGGATCTACTTCATGAAGACCAAGGATGAGGTCTTCAGCCAATTTTAGGAGTTCAAAACTCTTGTGGAAAACAAAACAAGGAAGAAGATCAAGGTCTTGAGATCAGACAATGGGGGTGAGTAACATGTTGTAGCTCCTAGTAGTACATTTAGGGAGAGAAGGCCTCTGAAGAAGTTTCCAAACTATAAGGCACTAATGAGTAGCATCATTGATTCCAAGTCTTTCGGTCTCCAGGAAGCAGCAGACCAACAGGTTTGGAGGAATGCCATGATGGAGGATGGTGTCGGACATTGTGCGAGAATCAGAGGGACAGTCAGTTCCAAGTGGCTCTTCAAGAAGTTCCTCGCTAAGAGGGAGTGATGATATTTTAGCATCAGACAGGAACTTCCACACATGTCTAGTGTCAAACGTGTGGAAGTCATCCAAAAGTCCTTTTGGACCTTTGTAATTCACATTAATTAAAGTTAATTATTAAAGTGAAGAGACTTTTAATAATTGAGTGATTAATCTAATAAAATGCAAAGTATTTACATTGGTGAATTAGATGAATCTTGACCATTGATCTGGACTTGATCTCAACCGTCAATCTCATTGAAAGATTAGGGTTTTGGAGACTTAGTCATCAATGGTTATGTTAGATTCAGTCAAAATTCATTATTATAAAAAGAAGGCAAAGTGAAAGGACTCAGGAGACCACACAAGACAAAGAGAGTTAATGACTCACGGAGTGTTTGATACACAGAGAACAAAGAAGGATTTTTGCTCAGTCCAGAGTAGAGAATAAGCAGTGCAGCTAGAGGAAGAATAACCCAGCAGGCAGAAAAATTTTGTGGAGGCCGTACCATCCAGCAGAGGTTATCAAATTTTCTGGATGGTTGTACATCCAAGGACAGGCCGTACAGCTGCAGGCAGCAGATCTGGGCAGAGGGTTTTCTTCAGCAGGGCCAAAACAACCAGATTTTTTGCTGTAATTTATTTTGTTTCTCAGTGGGCTATTTTCCCAGTTAGGGAACCCTTGTAGGCTTGGAGTAATTACTGAAAAGCTGATATTTGAAGGGCAGAAATTTTCTGTGTGCTTCCGCTGTTTAATTTCCAGCCAGTGTGTAATTATTCTATGGTCTGAATTTTCTATTTAAAATTCAGCAAGTAATTTTGGCTTGAGATCACAGGGAAGTATTTTACCCAGGGTTGAAATTTTGACAGGGCCTGGCAGGTTCAAAGCCTTTGGGTGTCTGGGTTGGAATTAGCCATTCCACCAGCCTTGGGCAACAAAAATTTCTTTGTTTTTTCTTTTGAAAACTGCATCATATATTACTTCATGGATAAAGAATGACATCATGGAACAAAGAGAATCTAACAACAGGATTACAAGGAAACTCCCATCCTAAAAATCCATAATGCTAGCATATGAGCTCGTGCCCCAATAGGAATGGATTCAACGTCTTTAAGAAAAAACCAGATTTAATTTTAACAAGCAAAGCCAATTCCTGCTTCAAAACCCTCAATTCTCCTAAGCTAAGAGAGGATGGTTCCTCATGAAAAGTGGCCTTACACCGGTATTTCCACAGAAAGCCTATAGCGGACAACCAAACTGTGTGCCTTTTGTCAACAATATTTTGATTTGTATGCAAGACCTCACAAAACCCCTGAAGACAAAATCAGAGTAGATACCGCCTAAAAGCATTATATGTTGCAGTCAATGGCATTGATTTCACAAACCAATTTAAACCCTTATGTGGGTGTTCGGTCTGACAGAGCACCTCCAGGAATTATAATGATAGCAGACAAAGACTAGAGAAGGAAATCCAGAGTGATGTTCTCATATGTCTTGTAGACTCTGGCAGAGGTTTCCAGACAATTTCCTTCATTTTATTTTATTTCTGAAGAATCCGAATAAAACTGGAGACACATCATGTACCCAAGTTGCTCTCCTAGAAAACTGGCCAGCATTGTGGCTGGTTACCCTAGGTGACTTGGCAGATGGGAGCTAATCCATAGGTGGCATTAAAATAGAGTTTTGGATGGTCAAGGAACTTCTTGGCAGCTTGAAAGGCAAGTCTCCAGACACAGGGAACTAAAGAGGGGATGTTCGGTATGGACGATGGAATTCAATTAAGTTCTTCCTTTAGCATGAGAGTGATGGCAATATCATAAAGCATCGATGGAGGCTTCTGGGTAAGGAGAGAAGTTGTCTGTTGAGGGGGGGCGGTAAACAATGGTTCAATTCATTGTTAACAGAAATTTATCAGAGCCCTCGTTTGAGGGGGGATGTCATAGGAGCAAACTACAAGCCACTATAGTGTTAGTAACGTGTAATGTTTAGTAAACATTAATGTTGTAATGTGTAATGTTTAGTAAACATCGATGCTAGTGGTTAGTAGATATGTGACCAATGTAACATTGAAAGATGCGGTTAGAGGTTAGAACTTAAGTGGTTAAACCACCATAACCATATTTGGTATTATAAATTGTAATGAGACATGATATAAAGGTGTGGGAGAGAGATATGTATATTTTCAAGCATCATTAATTAAATTCTCTTAATTTTTTTCTCCAACTTCTTGTTCATTGTATGTGTGTGTGCATGTCAAAATTCTACAAATTGAACATTACTAAGTAGAGGAGATAGGATATGCACTTGGAAAGGGATGGCTAGAGTGTTGATAATTACAATTGCGTGAGACATCCTCCAGGACACAGACTGAGTGAGTCGGCCTGTGAGAGAGCCCATGAGTTGGGTGTGCCTATGAGATGGGTGTGTCGTTCCTCTCTGAGATGAAGATGGAACGTCGTGTGCCCCTGTGTAGGGAAGATGCCCATGAGATGGGTGTGTCTTTCTCTCTGAGACGGAGATGGAACGCTGTGTGCCCTTGAGCAGGGAAGATGCCCATGAGATGGGTGTGTCGTTTGAGATGAAACGATGTGTACCCCTGTGAGGGGTGAAGGAGCCCATGTGATGGGTTTATTGTTCTCCTCTGTGTAGAGAGTTGAGACGATGTGATACTCCAGATGATTCTCCTGTGAGACTCAGTGAGATAGAGATCTGTTGATTTAGACATCCATGTGGCTGAGCACAGGTGGACGTGCCCCTAGTGGCTGAGCACTAGTGGGTGTGTGAGATCCCTTGCTATATTGTCTAAGAGTTAGATTTACCTGTAACCCTAATTGTGATGAAAAGGGTACAGGTCGGCCCCACCATAAAGTGAAAGATAATTAATGTAAAAGATAATTAATATTGTAATTATTAATTATATTATGAGTTATTGAGGTCAGCCCTGTTGTGCCAATAGACACCACTTTTGATGTGTCCAGTCTAGTATAAATAAAGGTGAATCCCCATTGAGGAAACACACTTATCATTGTGCCATTTCATGATTTCAGAAGTTGAGGTCTGAAATTATGAGAACTGAAGCACCCTTTTGTGTGCTAGGTTTGGTGATGGCTGGGGGATCTACTCTTGAGAATATAGCAAAGGATTGGCTGGGTTTTCTTCCCTTATTGAGAAGGGTTTCCCAGGATACTTCTTGTGTTCTTGTGCATGATTATTCTTCTTGTGATCTTGGTTTATTGCAGCCATTGTGTTGCTGCAAAATGGTTATGGTTCAGTTTATGCTAAACAGTAAGAAAATTAAAATGCATCAGCTTAACCATAAACTTCAACATATAGGAGGAAAAACAAGCCCGAAGGGCCCAAAAAGCCTTACAACTGGCAATGCAGAAAATAAAAGGGTTCTGAAGCCAAGTACTGGAAATGCCCCTGTTGCCAGGGAAACAGTTAAAGAAGTTAAAGAAAGGAGGGAAATTTTACAGGAGAAAGGGGAGTCCCATAACGTTATCTTGGTAGCATGCTCGCAAATGGATTTAGCCATTACCGAATCCTAAGTAGATTATGGATATGACTATCACAGAACCTCTACAACCTGTCGATCTTGCTGTGCAGGAAAGCCAAATGCCCTTCAGTGATAAACCTGATTTTCTACAGTTTGCAAACCACCCTGAAAATTGTTCATCTAATAAATCCAAGTTTGTCCCAGCTATGTATGCTCCAGGACAGCCATACACGGCTTTAGACACGCACAGAGGCTCAAATTCTCCTCTAAACTGGGGAAATCTAGGCCGTGCAATTTTTCGAGCTGATTTTGACATAAACCCTGTTAATATAGGGAAACCTGCTGTATCTAATCCATCAGATCCTGGAAATGTGTGACTCGGGTTATGATATATTTTCAACCTTCCCAACTGCACAGAAGGGTTTAAGGTCTTTGATTCAGATAATAAATCGTGAAGAAGTCAGTGTGCCCAACAGCAGAAGTTTAGTGGTGGTGTTTGAAGCGGTGCAGAGCAACCCCTCCACTAGATCTGGGGTACTCCCAAGTGTATGGAATACACCTATGCAGAACAACACAGATCTTGTAAAGCCTTCGCTTGTAGGGTCCAATCGGGCTCAACTGAGCAACAATGAAGCAAGGTCTGTTGAAGATCGAGTCAACGCTATTAGGGCATTGGAAATACAAGTGTCGTGGTTAATGCCTAGGGAAACGCAGTAGCAGAGACCATAACTGATGGTGAAGAGGATATTGGCCTAAAGATGGATCCCATGGACTCTGAGGAATGTTGAACAAAGAAGCCTTTAGTCAATGATGCATTATGAACTGGGAGATTAAAGGGATCTCATTAAACTCATCCCAGGGACTTGGTTCTAGATAACTCTGCTTGTTTTCTAATTCTGAGACGGTTGTCATTGCCCTATGTCCAGCCTTGAAGACATAACTTCAATCCAAAGAACATTAATTGAGCACGACAACCCCTCTAGATTGAGTATGCCAGCCTCTCAGCCGATGTGAGGCCTTTATTGATATGTTTGCAAGGTACTGATTAGTGACAGCAACCAGAATTCGTTTTGCCCAAACCCAAGAGTTTTTGTTGAAGTGGATCTGAACAAAAAGTTGCCTCGACATCTCAAATTATTTACAGTTGATAGTATAGTTTTGTCAAAGGTGAAATACTTGAACTGTCAAATGATTGCTTTGCTTGCCAAGCTCAGGACCACCAAATAAGGGGGTGCCCTAGTAGAAAGCCTTGTTCAGCACCTAAGGCTAGCCTACTTCTAACCTGACTCAAGTCTTTGCTCTGACAACTGCTCAGATGCCAAGGCCTTCAGAAGACCCATATGTTGATGGCTTTCCTCAGAATCATTCTATTATAGCTTCTGCTTCAGATAAGGGAATGGATCCACCTTCTAGCAAACCATCACCTGCTCAAGATCAGCACTTTAATAGGGATGAGGGATGGCAAGTAAAGCAGTCAAGAAAGAGAAGATCTCAAACTCAACCCAGTCCATCCAGAGAAAGCCAGTAAAGGAGCTGATTCTCAGCCACGTCCCAGGACTAACAACGATGCAACTAGGCAATCTCCCATTCACCAAGCCATCATATTGGGACGTTTTGTGCCCAACAATCACTTTGGTTCATTTTTTTATGCAAGCTATTCCCAATGAAATTGTCACCATTGTCATAGAATGTGAAAGGGATGTCTATCACCGGTAGAAACATCTTGTGAGAGATATATTGCATGATGTGAAGTCAGATATTGCCTTCCTCCAGGAACTGAGGGCATTTGTTTTGAGCTAAGGACTAGGATGGGTTACTGTTGGTGAGGCCCCTTTTGGTCTACAGACCGTCAACAAGGTATGGTAGTGAGGCTCTTGTTGCTCCTTGGTCTCAAATTTGTAGGCATGCCTACTAGATCATGGTCTGGATCCATTGCACAGATGAGCATGGGCTACTTTTGCTTTTATGGGCAAGATGTTTGGGTTTTGCTTGACATATGAACATAAAATACAACCCAGTGCATGATTACACTGTGGAACTAGATTGCTTCTTCCTCGCATAATGTTGAAGAGGCTCTGGGGTGATTTAGAATATGGTGAAATGGAGGTGACCAGGAAGGAAGGACTGTCATTCTCTGTCTAATAATGAAATAGAGGCTTGCAGCAGACACAAAGCTACTTTACAAGGGTTTGATCCCAACTGGAGACAAAAGCATCTTGATTATGGAGGACAGTTCACTTGATCTAATATGCAACCAAGATACAAGTGTATTCAAACTAGATTGGACAGATTTTATGGTTCCAGGAATGGTGTCGCATTTGCAGGTACCCAAGGCAGAGCAATTGATGTCCAAAACTTGGTCCTAGGTTCTGACCATTTCCCAATACTGTCAACCTTTTCTATTGAATCAGCACAAAAGGATCCTCCTAGAATACTCAATCTTAATGTCTCTTGTCTTGACTTTGATGATTTCAAAATCTTGACATAGAGCTGGAATCTTATACAGCATCCTCAAGGAGATTAGGGTTGAATTTTGTGGTGGGGAGATGCAATTTGTAGCTTATTTAAAAAAAACACCGATTTTTCGGCAATATGACAAAAAAACGCGATGTGAAACCCTATACGAAAAATCAGCAGTAAAAAATTGTGATTTTTTCATAAACATTGGATATCACAACTTCTAGAAAAAATCGGCAAAAATCGTAATTTTTTCATGCCACAACAGAAAAAATATCCCATCGGGATTTTCAGTTCCATAAAGGCAATTTTAGGTTTTTGAGGGGGTTATTTGTTAAGTTTTAAGATGGTTTAGACTCATGCACATGTGTTTATTTCAATTTTATCATTAGCTGAACCATAGCTACTGCAGCAACAATACACAAGCTGCAGTAAACCAAGATCACAAGAAGAATAACCATGCACAAAAGAACACAAGAAGTATCCTGGGAAAAACCTTCCCAATCAAGGGAAAAAACCCAACAACCCTTTGCTATACTGCCAAGAGAAGATCCACCATTCCACCACCAAACCTAGCACACAATAGGGTGCTGCTATGGCTGAGAAAACTAACTCCTAGAGAAGTGTGAATTGCAGTCCTCATAATTTCAGACCACAACCTCTGAAATCATGAGATGACAAGTGAGTGTAATCCACAATGGGGATTCACTCTTTATTTATACAAAACCTATCACATCAAATGATGTGTCTACTGGCACAATAGGACCGACCTGTACAACTTCATAATATAATTAATAATTACACAAATATTAATTATCTTTCACATATGGTGGGGCCGACTTGTACCATTTACATCACAAATTAGGGTTACAAGCAAATCTTACTCTCAAACAATATAGCAAGGATCTCACATGTCCACTAGTGCTCAGCCACTAGGGACACGTCCACCTGTACTCAGCCACAGGGACGTCCTACTCAACAGATCACTCAACTGAGTCCACAGGAGTACCATCTCAAGCCAACTCAACTGAGTCCACAGGAGTACAAGGCAGGAGACCATCTCAAGCTGACTCAACTCAATCCAGAGGAGTACAAAGCAAGAGACCACACATCATCACAACTCAATCCAGTGTCTGATGCACACCCATCACATGGGCACACATCGTCTCAACTCAGTCCAGAGTCTGATGCACACCCATCACATGGGCACACATCGTCTCAACTCAGTCCAGAGGAGAACAACCTGGAGAATGTCACACGACGCTACAATCATCAACATTATTTGTCTTTGCAGTTGTTGGAGAATGAGAGGGAAGGGGCATACCAGCATCAACAACCAATGTTAAGAGGGCCAAATGATGCTATTTATGAAAAGGATAAAAAGAAGGAAGAGGCAGTTGCTACCAAAGCTGAACTTTCCAATGGTGGAGTGGCTAGATCCTCAAAAACTACAAGCGGATCTGGGACTCGGGGCAGTGAGAGGGGCTCCACAGATTCACCTTCCATCAGGACCGCACCTTTCTTTAGAACCAGAGATGGAGCAAAACCTTCCATCCAATCAGTGGTTAAAAAAAAGAAGCAAGAAGCGGACAATGTTGTGGGGAGGTGACTTTTTAGGAGCAACATAACTTTGAGCATCACAAAGACCAATCCATTTTTACAACCAATGTGTGATGCCATCAATTGTTGGCCCAGGGTATAAGTGCCCTACATACGAGGAGTTCTGGGGGCCAATTCTTCAATCGGAAGAAGACATCAACACTAGATTGGAGGACCTAAAGAAGTCATGGGAGGTCATTGCATGCATGGTGATGTCCGATGGTTGGACAAATGGGAAAGGTAGGACTCTTCTTAGTTTCTTGATTTATTGTCCTACGGGTACAATGTTTATTAGATATGTTGATGCACCGATGAATGTTAAAGATGTGGCATTGTTGTGTGAGTTGATGGATGGGTTTATCCGAAAGATTGCTTTGCAACATGATGTGCAAATCATAATAGATAATGCAGCTAATTATGTGGCTGCTGACAAGTTGCTAATGGAGAGGCACCCCACATTTTTCTGGAATCCATGTGCTGCCCATTGCATCGTTTTCATGCTTGAGGATGTGGGAAAAATATCCTTCATCAAGGAGGTCATTGATTGGGCTAGGAGCATCACAAAATTCATATATAACCATGCATTTATTCTTAGCCTCATGAAAAGATTCACAAGAAACAAGGAGTTGTTGTGTCCTACAATCACACGTTTTGCCAACAACTTCATTTCTCTTCAGTCTATCCTCCAATGTCAGTTTGAGTTGAAGCAGATGTTTGTTTGTGATGACTGGTGCGATTGTGCATTTAACACAAGATAAGATGGGAGAACCATCACCAAACTAGTGTAGATCAATTCCTTCTAAAGGAGTGCAAAAAGTGTGCATGGTTAGCAAAACTTTGGTAAAGGTTCCCCACTTGGTTGTTAGGGATAAGCCCACAATGGGCTACTTCTATGAGGCCATGGATAGGGCCAAAGAAGCTATTCGATCTTATTATGTGGGCAGGGGTATCCCCAAATATGATAAATACACGATCATCTGGGATTTGATTGATAGTTGAAGGACCAAGATGCTCCATCGACCTATTAATGCAACAACACTTTTTTCCTCAACCGTGCTTATGCTTACTCGTGCAACTTTGATTTCGATGGCGAGGTTATGGAAGGGCTCTTGACATATCTTCATAGGATGGTACCTGATGTTGATGCTCGTAGAACAATTAATAGCAAGATGGGGGATGTCTTTAGAAGCTAGAAAACTATTTGGCTTTGTCGATGTTGTCAATGAAATAAGTATTTTTTATGCCATGTAAGCCACTAGAATTTCAAAATTTTAAAATTATGTGTTTGAATTATGTTTTCTTTTTTTCCTATGTTCCACTATAATGAAATGTAATTTTACTCTTTTTTTATTATTTGTTGTAGATGTTTGGTGGCAAAATTATGGTGTAAAAGCACCAAATTTATGGAAAGTTTCCATCTGGTTCCTCAACGAAACCTATAGCGCTTCAAGATGCGAGCACAATCGGAGTGTGTTTGAAAAAATACACACAAAGAAGTGCAACATGTTAGAACTTCAACTAAGAAATTACAATTATTATAATTTATGACCCTCAAGACTCATTAAATTTATTGTAATTTATGACACTCTTACAAGTTGAATTTCCCACGTCTTAAAGATTTGGTATATGTCCACAATAATCTCTAATTATGGGTGAGGCAACTAAAGAAGATGCTTGATGTGGACGCCATTTCCTTGACCAATATTAACATATTGTTTAAGTGGAGGGTGGAGTACAAGGCGCCTATTATGGAGGCCCCTACATGGTAAGAGGAGAAGCAACAGTAGTAGCAACAAGAATAGTGGGCAGGGGAGGAGCAGCAAGAGTGGGGGACAAAGGAGGACTTTGACATCACAGAGGGTGATGTGGCAGCATTAGCACCACCTTCTTCACAGATTGATATAGCTACACCCACTAGTCTGCATCAGACAAATGCTGTAGGACCCTCTAGTGGCAAACGAGCCATGACCTTTTGCCATAAAAGGGGGAGAGGGATTTGATGCTAGATAGCTAGCTACTAGATTTGTCATTGTAGATGACTCATGATGATGAAATACATTTATATATTTGATGTCAATTTGTATTGATTGTGCACTTTTGAGTCCTTGATTGGATAGCTATCAAGGTTCAATATTCAATATCGAATTTGATGTATCATTTATATTTGGCATCCACTACATCATACATATTGGTGTTTTTTCCATATTTATGTGCCAATGTGTTTATTTGATGTTGTTAGTTTATATGTTCAAAAAATTGAATAAAATAAATTTGTTTTGTATTTTTTAATGCTTGTCGTCGTTTGTCGATTTTTTCCAATGTTGTCGAGAAATTGTATTCCAGACCCTTGTCGATTTTTTCAACAATGATATGTAGGATGGTAAAATTTACTTGTGCTTGGAGTAGGATGGTTGCTAGGAGTAGAGAATGAAAAAAGAAGCAATCACAGCCAGATCTTGGAGTGTTGAAAATACTACTGGAAGAATACCCTTTTAATTCTCAACCTCAGGCATAGGTGGCCAAATAAGAGCATGTGATCAAGTGTGAAGATGAATATAAAGCTATAGGTAAACACGTTAGAGCAAGACTAGATTGGATAAAAGAGGGGAAGAACCCTCCAAGTTCTATTTTGATTTCTTGAAAAAAAAAAATCCTTTTAGAGAATTCATGGCTTGCAGAAACTAAGCGACATGCTAGAGGATTTATAGGAAATTGGTAATATGTTTGGCCTTCACTTCCACAATTGTTCTGCTCTATATCAACACTTGGATTGGGTTTGGGATGCTAGAAGGGAATGAGACACAGTCATCCCCATCGAGATCAATGTTTTTGGGAGGTAATTATTGAATAGAGAAATCTCAAAAGAAGAGTTGTTACTCTCTCTGAAATGAAGAATGACAAGTCACGCAGATTAGATGGTTGAAAATAAGAGTGTTGAAAAAAAGAAGCAATCACGGCCAGATCTTGGAGTGTTGAAAATACTACTGGAAGAATACCCTTTTAATTCTCAACCTCAGGCATAGGTGGCCAAATAAGAGCATGTGATCAAGTGTGAAGATGAATATAAAGCTATAGGTAAACACGTTAGAGCAAGACTAGATTGGATAAAAGAGGGGAAGAACCCTCCAAGTTCTATTTTGATTTCTTGAAAAAAAAAAAAATTCCTTTTAGAGAATTCATGGCTTGCAGAAACTAAGCGACATGCTAGAGGATTTATAGGAAATTGGTAATATGTTTGGCCTTCACTTCCACAATTGTTTTGCTCTATATCAACACTTGGATTGGGTTTGGGATGCTAGAAGGGAATGAGACACAGTCATCCCCATCGAGATCAATGTTTTTGGGAGGTAGTGTGAATAGAATGTAAAGAAGAGTTTGTTATATGAAATAAAATGACAAGTCCACTTAGATTAGATGGTTAGTAAAGAGTGGCAGAAAAAAGAAGCAATCAAGCCAGATCTTGGAGTGTTAGAAAATACTACTTTGGAAGGAATACCAGCAATTCTCAACCTCAGGCATAGGTGGCCAAATAAGAGCATGTGATCAAGAGGCATAGGTGGCCAAATAAGAGCATGTGATCAAGTGTGAAGATGAATATAAAGCTATAGGTAAACACGTTAGAGCAAGACTAGATTGGATAAAAGAGGGGAAGAACCCTCCAAGTTCTATTTTGATTTCTTGAAAAAAAAAATTCCTTTTAGAGAATTCATGGCTTGCAGAAACTAAGCGACATGCTAGAGGATTTATAGGAAATTGGTAATATGTTTGGCCTTCACTTCCACAATTGTTCTGCTCTATATCAACACTTGGATTGGGTTTGGGATGCTAGAAGGGAATGAGACACAGTCATCCCCATCGAGATCAATGTTTTTGGGAGGTAATTATTGAATAGAGAAATCTCAAAAGAAGAGTTGTTACTCTCTCTGAAATGAAGAATGACAAGTCACACAGATTAGATGGTCTCCAATGTAAATTTTATAAATCTCTATGGGATACAGTTGGAAATGATTTGTTCATAACGACTGAAGAAATTTTTAAAGAGGGGAATCTTTCCGAATTTCTCAATCTGGGGCTTATTAAACTGATTCCTAAGAATACTTCCAAGGAAATTTACTCAATCACTGATATGGTACATACTCATTTCACAGGAGCCTCAACCTTTGTTGCTGCCAATGGAGTTTTGTCTACCCACATTCTTCTACACAAATCCACACATTCTTCTACATAGATCCATTTGATACCACCATATACCACGGTCTGATAGGATCCACTAGATGTGCCACCTATAGGAGCCAGAGACAGGGATGCAACTCATTTTTAGGTGCCCTCTATACTATGAGATGAAAGGACGCTATCACCACCTCTATAGGGACTCGGGGGGCTCCCTCTCTACTTTCTTCCGGTACCAAGACAAAAGATGCCTAGCCCTCTTAATCAGGGAGATTTTCAGCCATAGATCTCATTTCCTGCACGCCATACCCCACCTTGGGATGACTAGGAAGATCACCTCTTATTTTCATGTTGATCCATCAGATCAAAATAACAAGCCGCGGGCAGAGTCCCAGAGTGCACCAGACAGTAGATTGGTGAGACCTCATGTCTCTCCTCGGCCTCCTCCTCTGGGAGACTGACAAATATCATCGAGGTTGGTTCGAAGGAGTCAAACTGTACATCAGTTCATACATCCTCAGAGAGTTAGAGGGATCAACTCTAGACATATCCAGAGCAGGGCACCTCCCGTCTATTGAAAATATCCCAGGCAAACACTTAGTCAACACATAGATTTCAACCTCCAATAAAGACTTTTAGTAAACTATTGTACTTTATGAGCAAAAACACAGAATGACTAAGATCTGAAAATATAGCAACGAAAATATAAATGAACAACAAACAAAATCAACACATTTTACACTAGAATTTATGGGCAATGCCTCTGGAAAAATCCACAAGGGGAAAGCCAGTCCAAAAGAGTCTTCTTTATTGAGCTCACAGAGAAATATTCAAAGATTACAACAACACTTATCTCACAAACCCAGCACAAAAATCCTCCTTGAAATTTGTGTCTCACTGTCTTGAAAATTGTGCCACTGTTGTAGGGACTGTACAGCCTAGTTCTGTCAGCAAAACAACTATTGAACCTCGATAAATGTGCTCATATTTGTTGTTGTATGACACTCTTCTGTACGAACTTGTCTCCAACAATAAATACCCACACGCTGCCTTGAAATCTGTGTTGTAGCAACCTCAATTTCTGTGCAGCCAAAAATAGCAATACAACCCTCTAAATCCGTATTGTACGACCTCACACTTTTGTTGTACAGACTAGCATTTAATGTTGTACCAGTCTTGGGATGCATGCTCTCTCTCCCTCTTTGAAAGTGCACCCCTTCTCTTATTGTCCTTCTCCTTTCTCTTCGGCTCAATCTCTCTTGATCTCTTGGAATTCGTGCCTCTGTCTCCCTCAAGCTCTTCTTGAAATGTGCACCCCACTCTCCTCAATGGTTTCCTTTATGCACTCATTAATGAGTAACTTCCCTAACCCTTGGTCTTCCAAAAAGATAGACGGTCGAGATTAGATCTTTCCCTCTAGAGATCAACAGTCGTGACTTAATCGTCCGTTGAGTTCACTTAAATCACTTAAGTGACCCAAAATTCATAAAGTCACTTTTACCCATTTAATATTAAAAGGCTCAACTTGACTTTATAAAATCACTTTATAAAGTCCCTAGAGAGAGACATTTGCTCGGACTCCTGCCTAGGCACAATAAATGCAGAAGTACCTCCAAGCTACCAAAATCTAACACTCCCTCTTAGTGAGGGAGGTACTTCTAGAGCCTCCACCTCGATCTGTCTCCAACCCCATCATGTCCTCTGCTGTTGTAGCCTCTCGCTCTGCACTAGAAGCCTCTACTCCCTCTGAACTCGAAGCATCTCCAGATACCTGCACTGAACTCTGATCAAGAGACCTATCGATCCAAGGTCCTCTCTCTAAAGCCTCACAACTGTCAGACTCAGGCTCCAGCCACCCACTGGATCCAACTACACACTGACCAAGCACTGTGTACAATCTCTCCAACCGAACACCAAGCAACACACTTGTATCAGAAGAGAATTCCTCTAGATATAGGTACGTTAGTCCTTGATAGAACACAATCCCACATCCATCTATCTCAAAAGTCGACATGGAGAGCAAGGTCACCCACAATTCGGGAACATATAATACCTCGGCCAACTGCAGATACCCTCCTGTCTCCAATTGAAATTTAGCACTTCCAACTCCCTTCATAGCTAGAACATGTCTGATGCTAACCCCAGTGCCCACACCCCACATAGTTTTCTGAGCCGATCTATGAAAAACTGAGGAATATAGACCTCACCCCCGTCATGTGCCGAGAAGCCCCACTGTCCAAGAACCATGTAAGAGTGCCTATACACCCTACGCAACCAATGACTACAAGACAAGCCATCAAGGAAAACTCCTTCTCGAACTTTTCCGTGAACTCATTCACTTTTGCTGATGTTGTTGCCTCGACATCCTTCTTGCATAATGCCCCAACTCATGACATGCAAAGCATCTCACCTTGCTCATGTCCTTCTTCTTCTTCCTTCCATGAGAGGACTTCTCCCCTCCCAAAGCTCTCTTGTCCTTCTTATTTGCTAAGAGGGCAACATTCTCCTCATTCTCCTCACCCTTTGATTGTCTGTTACAAAGAGCCTCTTCAAGAGTCTCTTCATGTATGAAGTCATCCCACAATCTCTCCTAGTTGGGACTGTTCTCCCTAGAGACAACACCTTTAAAAAAAGGTGTTCCACTTCTCTGAAAACCATTCAAAGCAGTCCTAACCATTTCTCCATCTGATATAACCTCTCCAACTGCGCCAAGTTCAACACAAACTTGAGTGATTATGGTGAGATATGAGGACACTTTTTCAGTCTCGGTCATCTTTATGTTTCTCAGTTTCTCTCTCAATACTATCTTTCGGTTCTCATTGGAACTTTGGTATAGCTTGGTCAAAGATGCCCACATCTCGAAAGCATTTGTTTTTCCTGCAACATGGGGAATAACATGGTCCTTGATGGCATCAAGAATAATCCTCTTGGCCTTCACGTTTTTCTTCTTGAACGCTGCCAAAAGAGTTGCTTATGTAGGAACAATGACGGGATTATTTTGTGTGTTGTTCACAATGTCCCATAACTCAGCTTCCTCTAGCAACAAAACTATCCTCTCCTTCCAAGGACTAAAGTTTGTTGCCCCATCCAACCTATCTTCGAACCTCAAGCCAGTAGCCATGACATTCTCAACTAAAACTCTCAACTCTTCCCCTTCCTTCTTCCAGGCAAAACCCCTCTACACTCACTGCAAATCAAGTGCCAAATCTCTTTTTTGCTGAACCTCAGAGCTCCAGCTCTGATACCATGTTGAAAATATCTCAGACAAACACTTAGTCAACACACAGATTTCAACCTCCAATAAAGACTTCAGTAAACTACTATACTTTATGAGCAGAAACATAGAATGACTAAGATCTGAAAATATAGCAGCGGAAATATAAATGAACTGCAGACAAATGTTAATTGTGAGCTTGATTGTAAACTGTAAGTAATTCTTTGAATTCTGACTATACTTTGAACTTAGCTAAACATCATTCATAAACCAGAACAGCAATAATCATAAGAATTTACCAACATGCAAAATCACAACGCATATACCCTGGGGAAACCCTATACAGGGAGAAAAAACCCAGCAAACAATCTTCTTTTATTGCATTAATAATGTATAATCACTTACAAATATTCCACCATGAAATTTTGCTCTTGATGAGCTTACCAAACTTTACTTAGACCTGACTATGTGACACATAGAACACTGAGAAACCTTGCTGATAAAATCCCTCTGTTATAGACCAGCACTGTGTAAGAAGTATGCGCTGCCTGGGTGCTACTCTGCTGCCTTTTCTGCTGATCTATATCAGCACTGTAGCAGAGTATATTTGCTGCCTTTTAACAGCGATACACGTTGCCTTCTACCAAAGATACACGCTGCCTACTAACAGAGATACACGCTGCCTTCTAACTCTGATATATATGCGAGCACTATAGACAACACTCGTTGTCTTCTAACAGATATATCTGCTGCCTTCTAACTGTTATATTTGTTGTCTTCTAACTGATATGTATCAGCACAGTAAACAAGCACTCAAAGCCTTTTACTCCTACACCATCACACTGCAAAACACAATGAATAGAATGAGGGTCGACCTCTGCTTATAAAGGAGAGGAGAAGAGAGGAGAAGGGAGAGGGCTCGAATTAGAAACTTGAACGCATGCTTTCCATAACTTGACTTTACACTTCAGCTGGAGCTTACACTTCTCTTGGTTCGAATTTAGAACTAGACTTGAGACTTCAGTTACAACTTGCCCTTGACTTGGCAATGCATGCGAATTAACTCAGCATGCACATGATATGCATGCATGCAACATGCAACTATGCAACTTTATGCAACTCGACTTTTACAATTTGTGTTCAACAACTCATTCAGCTTGACTCTTATACATGGCAATTCGACTTTCTTCATGGTGGATAGTGTTACACGTGCCAACGCACTAGATCAATACATTTACATCATTTGCAATATCAGGAAGATTGTTTGTTTCTAGCTCATAGGAATTTTATGTTCAACCTAACTTTTGCTAGATGCCTTGACGTTTGCTCATGGCTCACAAGGCTTGACTAGGCTCACACAGGTTGTACGTTCCCCCCGACTTTTGCAGTGGTTTGTCTATGCTCACAAAGGTTGTACGTTCCCCCTGACTTTTGCACTAGACTATCTATGCTCACAGAGGTTGTACGTTCCCCCTAACTTTTGCATTAGACTTGCATCTTGACTCACAAGATCATATAGCATCTCGTTCATCCTAACTTTTGATTTGACTCACAAAGGTTGTACGTCCCAGGGTTTTGTCAATACCTCACAAGACTGGTTGATTCTCCAAATCTCCCTGGTTAGCCTCAGGGTGGCCCATATGGCCTCTCATTGGAGAATGACTGTTGATGCTACCAAATTTAACAACAAAATCAAGACATTTGACACTAGAATTTTTGGGCAATGCCCCTCGAAAAACCCACAAGGGGAAAACCAGTCCAAGAGAGCCTTCTCTATTGAGCTCACAAAGAAATATTTAGAGATTACAACAGTCTATTACAGCAAGAATAAAACAACACTTATCTCACAAACCCAACACAAAAATCCTCCTTGAAAGTTGTGTCTAACGGTCTTGAAAATTGTACCATTGCTATATGGATTGTACGGCCAGTTCTATCAACAAAGCAGCTACAAAATTTCGATAAATGTGCCCAGATTTGTTGTTGTAGGAAACTCTTTTGTATGGAGATGTCTCCAAGAGTAAATGCCCACAAGCTGCCTCGAAATCCATGTTGTAGCAGCCTCAATTTCGATGCAGCTAAAAACAACAGTACGGCCCTCAAAATCCGTATTGTACGGCCTCACACTTCTGTTGTATAGACCAAAATTTAATGTTGTACCAGTCTTGGGATGTGTGCTCTCTCTCTCTTGGAAAGTGCACCCCTTCTCTTGTTGTCCTCCTTTTTCTTCAGCTCAATCTCTCTTAGTCTCTTGGAATTCGTGCATCTTTGTCTCCCTCAAGATCTCCTTGAAATGTGCACCCCACTCTCCTCAATGGTTGCCTTTATGCACACATTAATGAGTAACTACCCTAACCCTTGGTCTTCCAAAAGAGATAGACGATCAAGATTAGATCTTGCCCTCAACGGTCATAATCGTCTATTGAGTTCACTTAAATCACTTAAGTGACCCAAAATTCAGTCACTTTTACCCATTAAATATTAAAAGGCTCAACTTGGCTTTATAAAATCACTTTATAAAGTCACTTTATAAATACACTTTATAAAGTACCTCCAAGATACCAAAATCTAACACCGTCCAACAGACTACCTCCCAGATCCAGAGGAGCAACCAAATTCTATCCGGAGTTTCTTTATTTCGAACTCGAATGCTAGGAGTGTCCTTTGCCCCTACATCACCCCTAGGATCATATAGCCAAACCCCCCCCCCCCTGATGGTTCCTAAGGACTCCAACAGCGAGCACCCAGTTCGCCCCCATCGCCCTCGACCATCAAACCCGAAGAGACCTTAACATCATTAGTGTCATCATCGAACCTCTCTCTCACTCTCTCTCTTGACATACTCTTGAGTTGTTGACTTTCAATATTGGACATACTTATATTTTGGACCACTGTACCTTTGGTCACAGTCATATACATGTGTTTTGAGGTTGTACTATTATAGGTTTCTTTCTTTATGTTATTTTCTGCATTATCTAGGAGTTGCGCTTGCACTCCCACATTGTATTCATACTTGTTGTTTTCTTCAGTCCCATTGACCTACTTTTGTGGTCATTTGTTCAACATTAATAAAAGTATCTTATCTTATCTAGCTCCATATTTATATGTATTACTTGTTGATGCAATTGGTTACTTGCTGCCAATTGGAATTGTTACCCCCTAGCATAGGGGCAACTAAGAAGATTATGTATAGAGGCCCACAGGTTGTAAACATGGAGTGTCGAGAGCCAGATGGACAGAGCATAGCCCCGGAGGGCCCCTTGTTTTCTTTGATGCATCCTACACATCACCAGCAGCATGCGTCCACCACACCGACCTGGTCCCAGAAGGCAGTGGGTCTTGCTCCATGAGGTAATGATTCCAGGTATCATGGTAAGTATCACTATAATATTTGAAGCATTTGAGCATGTTGCAAAAGATCTTTCTTGATTTACAAACGTTTGCTTGGAATTTATGCTCTTTGCCTTGTTTAAACCTGGTGGGTGTCATTGTGTCCTAGTAAGTCGGTTACCCTTAGGAATAGGTTGCTACTGGGTGATTCCTTGAAGAGTCATCGTCCATTCCCTACCACGTTTGTCACTTTCCATACTTCATTCCCTCCATCTCCCCAACCTTTTGGGAGTTTTGAGTGTACTGACCCAAGAAGGGATTGTACCTTATCTCATGGGAAGAAGGGGCTAAAGGCCTAGAGGGTAAAAGTAGTTGGCAAGAGACAAAAGACAATCATAAACCTTTGAGATGCTTCGCCCAAGGATCCCCGAGAAAACAATGAAACGCTTCGCTATAAGAAAAGGGGACCCACAAAATAAATGATAATGAATACTCAAGGTGTTAGTTGGTGGATAGGAGGTTTCATCACGAGCTGACTTATCATGATCATAAGTATTTAGCAGTATGACATTACCATTATCTGGTCACCAAGCCAAGGTAGTGGCTCTTAGTTGCATGACTAAGGGAAAGGGGCTCTCATCACGAGACATCCTTCTCATTTCCGCGAGGTATTTGTGAATGACAATCTCGTATCTGGACACCAAGCCAGGACAATGGCCTCCAACTAATTCTTGGGCTTGGAAAAATTGCATTGAGGAGAAGGGGCAGCAGCTCACCCTCCACAAAGGCACCCATAGGTAAGACAATACAAACCCTTGTATGTCATGAACCCCATGCCCAAAGGTTTACCCCCACACCATCTCACATACAGACATGGCTAGGATAGGTTCTACCTAGGAAACACCGTGGACCTGGGAGTGATTGACCCAATAGGGCACCTTGAGACCCTTCCCAAACCTAAATTTGGCAAATTGTATAACGTACTTGAGAATTTGTTTGGTTTAGCGGGGTTTAATGCACATGTTCGGGTGGTTTGAGTATTAGATGTGATTTCCTTGCTCTGATACTTGTGAAACATGGACCCCTGAAGGGCATACTTGTTGTCTTTGCAGGACTTTGCCTGATGGACATGTATTCATGAGGAGATGACCAGTTCAAACCTTCATGAGGGCCTAAAGCCCATGGATGGACGTTGAAACCCCAAGCCTAAGGCATGTCAAGGGTGACTGATTTGCACATTGAAGAAGCAAGTCGTTGCCTTTGGAGGAACTCTAGTAGGCCTAGACGGATGAGTTCCACCTCTCTTCACTTGGACGATGGCCTTGGGAGGCCTAGAGACAACCCACATAGCCCATGACATCATCATTTGGGGGCTAGGGTTCCATGGAGATGATGTTCTAGTGAAAGAAGGGTGCTTGGCACAACGTTTGGCAGTTGATGGTGTGATTAGGCCTTGGAAAGGCCAATGTTCCACTTCTCAGGGCTGGACATCCCCCATTGGAGCTCAACGTCACCCTAGAAAGGGCATGACATCACCCTACTAGGGTTTATTCATGTAATTTTGTTAAAATTTAATTTTAGAAGCAAATGTTCACGGTCAACCCTGTATTTTTGACCTAAGTTAATTAAAGGTCAAAGTTTTGTTTAAATAAACATAAAGTAGCTTTCATTTTTCATCATAACCCTCACTTGTGAAAGAGAGGACTGAAATTTGCACCCTAATTGGGGATTATTGGCTGAAATTGTGATGCGCACCACTCTTGGAGTCTTTCTACTTGCACATTGGATCATTTTTGGTGAAGTCTTTTGGCAATCTAGGGTATTAAGGCTTGATTATTCTTGGTGAAGTAAGTAAATCTGCAATTTGTCATTTCATTTTGAATGGTTATGGTATGTTTACTTATTCATGTTAAAGATAATGAAATTGTTTGCTTGACAAACCCTAGGAATAAAGAACTTAAAGTGCTACTTCTTTGCTCTATATTTGTTAGACTTAGCTAAAGTGGTTGACATTGACAAGCTTCTAGAGCCCTAAACTGCTAGCACTTCAAAAGCCTTGATCAATTGTGTTGCATCTAAATTTAGATTTCAATAAGTCTAAGAAGGAGGTGCTAGGGCCTAGAAGCAGGGTTACTGGAAGCTTCCCCCCCCCCACTTCGAAGCCCCAAAGCTCGATCCGGGCGGGTGCGTCCTGGAAGCTCCCTCTGAAGCACGACTCAATTTTTGGAAGCGTGCTTCGGCCCTAAAAAACTCGATTCCTGCCCATTCGGAAGCGCTTGCCTCTGAAGCGCGCTTCAGAGGGTGCTTCACGCACGCTTCAAGGGAAAATGTGCACGCTTCCGTGGGGACCCGCATCTTCAAGCAAAAGTTCATTTTTTTTTTAATTTTTGGAGTTAGGGTGGGGCCTAGCTTAGGCTTAGGGTTGAGGGAAAAGAATGAGGAGAACAAAGGAGCTCTTTCCCCTCTATTCTCCTCATTCTTTCATCTTGAGCTTGGAGGAGAGAGCAAAGGAGAGGTTGAGAGTGCAGATTTGTGAGAACTTGGAGGAGAATGCAAAGGAGAGCTTGGAAGAGTGAGCAAAGAGGAGCTTGGAGGAGAGAACAAAGGCAACCATCTTCCAAAGGTTTCAAGTTTCAAGAGCTAAATAGGTAAGCCCAAACCCCAACTCCCTCATTTCCTTGGGTTAACTTTGTTAATGTTTTTTTCCTCCTCTCCTACTCTTTCCCATACCTTCTTCTCTCTCATTTTATTGCAGGTTGTTCATCTAAAACTTGAAGAAAATGGTTTTCTTTTGGTTTATCATTCCTATTTTGGTTCTCATGGTTGTGGTGGGGAGAAGGCGTCGAAGGGAAGAAGATGATAGTGGTGATTTTCATGGTGACCCACAATATGAAGTTGATGAAGGCTTTGAAGAGGAAGAGGGAAATGTAGGACGCAAAGATTTATTGAGACCCTTGTGGCAATTTGTAACAAAAGTTGAGGAGG
>SNQJ01S0130234.1:25950-42059 GCA_010110895.2 Picea sitchensis
AGTATGGATGCCATTTCTATCTATATTGATGTACAAATATGCATGTTTTCATATATTCTGCAGCTAATTTGTCTTTCTACATATTTTTTTGAATATAAATGCAATATATATAAAAAATTATATATATATATAACAGACGCTTCTCGGATGCTTCGCTTCAGAGGATTTTTGGAAAATGACGCTCCCGCTTCTGGCAACACTGCCTAGAAGTGCCTACACCCTAGTTGGCTCACCTCCCCAAAGCTCGGATCCTAGAAGACTTAAGGTGCTATTCTTCTTAGGTCCATTCTTTACTTAGATTAGTATAATCATTATTGTTGTTTGCTCCAAGTGAATGCTGATAATTTTTTACTCCATAACCCCTTAAAAGGCACTAGTCTTCACCTCTCTTGTTGAGGGATCAAACCAACACTCAAACCTTAATCTTTCTAGCTTTCACTAACTAAAACTAATACTAACCTAGCCTAGTAACTGACTTCATTGCTGCAGTTATAACTCTTTGCTACAGCCATCTTAGAGCAGCAAATTTTCTGCATACTCGAATGTTAATGCTAGCTAAGCACTTCAGATTTTGTTCATGACATAATATTATCATAATAAGTGTTAAAGTGTTATATTTTCATTGTCTTTAAAGGCATTTTCTGAAGAGCATTTTGCAGCTGTTATATATTTATTATTTCTGTTATAAACTCGTTAATTTCTGCACATATATATCAGCTAGCACTCACATCACTGGCTTATTCTCTTATTGAAGCACTAATATCATTTTGTACTTGAAACTGCCATATGTTTGCTTGTTGTCTTGTTCCGGGCAGGCACACTTCACCTATTATATTTGCTTCATCATCTTGAGACACAAACCTTGTGATATCATTTGACTTGAGTGACCAGTGAGAGGGGGGTATCTTTATCTTTGTCTCATTTCACCAACCCTTTAAGTCACTAGGGACATCTCCCTTGGGGTAGTCTTATCCTACTCCTAAACAGAAAGGGGTTTCCTATTGAAGTGACAGTGATAGGTCACCCCCTTGTTACACCAATCTTGTCTCAGTTGCCTTGAGCTTTGGACAAGTACAGATTGCGCAATAACATTTTTGACTCCGCTGTTGGGGGACATCAAGTCAATATTCCTCAACGACAAACTTTCAGTAAGCCTTTCCTCAAAGCCTGTGTTGTACAAGCGTACATGGCGACTCCACTGAGGGTGATTCCCTCGTTTCCTTTTGATGATCCTTGAGGGATTATCTGGCGACTCCATTGATGACAATTCGAAGTGGGCGTCAATAGACGCCCTATTGTCCTATGGCTCTTCCGAAATGATCTCCTAGTGAGATATTTGGACCCTTGGATATGAGTAAACTCTGAGGTGGTTCACATAGCCTTCCTAGCAAGGCTAGGTCATGGTTTCCTGAGTTTTCCGATCAAGGTCATACCTCAGGCAACCTCCATTTGATAAAGTTTTATGATAGTCTCGAACTCCATGAAGCCGGGAATGAACATCCCGGTGTGATTATAAAACTCTTCTCCGCTTCATTGACAGGAGACGCCAGAATATGGTACAATAACCTTCCAAATAAGAGCATAAAATCTTGGGAGGACTTTGAGAACGCCTTCATAAGAAAGTGGGGAGATGAGAAGCACCTAACTTACCTTTTTTCCCAATACCAAGAAATGCAGAAGCATGAAGAACAATCTGTGAGGGAGTTCAATGACAGGTTCAATACATTACTCAATCAGATCCCTTCTAAGTCACTGCTAGAGACTAATCTCTTAGGCCAGTATCTACGCTCTTTCAAAGGGGACTTCCAATTCCTCTTACGGGACAAGTCACCTGAGGATCTTAGGAAAGCTAAATATATTGCTTGCCAACTAGAAGATAACCTGAACTCGTGCGAGCCTAATGATTTCTCCCAAGTAATTTCCCTTCAGGACGAGGTTACGAACCTGGCCAGCGCCCATGACGTCCTCATCAATAACATTGATATCATGGAAGAAGAGGAGCCTCCCACCAAGCAACCAGTTATGGGTGATGAGGAGGATTTACCCTGCAAAATCGCTAGAAAAAGAAAGTGGAGCACAGGATTTTCAAACATGAATGATGTTGAGATGCACTACCAAGCTTTGATGAGTGAAGATTGGATGGATCAACAAGCTCCTAGGTCAGTACCACACAGAAACTCCCATTATGAACATGAGTTCCCTAAGGCTACTCATGGGGGGCCCAATAACATGAATTCCATCTATACTGTGTTTCCCCAAAAGTACCTCGATATCACACCGAAGCAACTCCAAGAAAGAGAGAATCAACCCACAGGAACAGTTGGGATTGAGTGCTTGAACCGAATGAGTGAGCACTCAAGGCATAATCTCGGAGAATCTCGAGCATATGCTAAGTATGCACCCCAACCCCTCCCAAAACCTAAGGATGATGAGATCATGGCACCCTGGGAGAAAGTGTATCTGTCTATTGATTTTGAAAGTTTTCAACGATACTCACATTATTTTGATATGAAGTGGTTGAACAACTCTCCAAGATTTAGAGGCCTCCCCATTACTCATGTTGTAGAGTTCTTGAAGCATATAAGTGAGTTGGAATTTGAAGGAGAGGATTTTTTGGTAAAATTGTTCATACTTTCCTTGCCATCATTTGTACAAGATTGGATCAAGGATTTTTGCGAAGAAAAAGGGTATATCCTCTTTCATAGATCTCGTCATGAGGTTTCTTGAGTTCGCAAAACCACAATGCCAGATGTACAAAGATGTCCTTCAAAATCTCGCAGTAGTTCTAGAGGACGAAGGATTCACCATTGAGATTGTAGAAGAGCTCACGGATGCGCACCATGCTCCATGCCAAGAACCCTCAGACATAGAAGAAGATATTTATGAAGAAGGTTGCCAACCCCTTGAAAAGGAGCAAGAATTTTCCCATGATTCTACAGAATACAACAAAGAATTGATTGAAGAGACGAGTCATGAGGATGAAGTACTGATATTTGCTCCTCCATTTGATAAAGTCATCTAGGCCTTTGTCCCTCCTGCACAAGAAGAAGAGAATATGGTAAGTCATTTCCCTTTCCAGGTTTCTGATGATGCCCTGTTCTATAATTCGGAAAGTGAAGAAATAAAGGAACCCTTGGATGTACTAGAACCTTCGTGTTATTATAAAAGTAATGATGTGATTAACAATATTGATGAGTTCATACATGTCGGGAGACGTAACTCGGATGTGATTGGTCCTGATGGAGACCCCATTTACGATATTGAAGGTCATTTTCAATTGTTTCCTTTACAACAACCATATGTGATTACTACTAATCTAGATGTTTGGCAACAAGAAGATGACATGGTTACGAACTTGTTCCAACCACCAAGAGATGACCTTTTGAAGTATTCTCATGATGATTTTCGGTCATGCCCTGAGGAGTTTGATGCTTATTCTTTTGAGCACTTGGATTTATTCTATAAAGAAAATTTCCAACCGTCATTGTGCTCTAACTTTGATGAGGGTGAGGACATGGTCTCCCTAGAGCAGGATTTTTGTGAAAAGAATTTCCAACCTCCGCTATTATCATCTTTCCATTCTGCTACAAATATGGTTGGGGGTTTCTTTCATGATGGTCACCCACCTGTCATACAGAGTTGCTTTCAAACTTTGGCTGGTTGTAAGCCTTTACAGTTTCATACACAAAATCAGCAAGCCTTTGGTTGGGGGGAAAAATTTTTCTCTAGGCCCAATTTCATCCCTTACCTTGTGCCCTCTTTTCCCATGGACAACCGTAGAACTTCCCATGGGTTCCTTCTTATGCCTTCTTCTCGACTTTCTGGAGATAGCCTTGTAGCTAAGGATGAGGATCTTCCTTCATCTGATTTTCTTAGCCCTGTCTTGGGATGGATAGGACAAGGTTGTGGTGATACCTCTTCACATCATTTTGTCCCTACCTCCCGCCTCCATGAGTTAGATTTTATGATTTCTTATGATATGATGCATGCTCTAACTCATGTTACTTTTGTGCTTAACTTGTCATGGTTTTGGTTTATGATGAAGCACGGAGGTAGGTGTTATGATACATTGCTAGCATGATTGTACTGGTTATATGCTTATACCTAGCGTTCAATCCACAGGTAAGAGTAGGTAGGTATGCATTTACATCCATTGTATATACCATGCATATCACATTAGTGTAGCTTTAGTTGCATTTTCATATTGTTTTTTCTCACTTGTATATATTATATGCTCATGACTATATGTTAGATTAGAGATATTTTCATCATTTATGGACAAAGGGTGATATCACCACCCTAGATGCACTGATATTTTTGTTTGAGTTTTAGCAGGCACAAGTCATACCAAAGATGTTAAGGTTCTCATGCGCTCTATGGTGAGCACATGTCCCCGAGTAGGAGTCAGATTTTACCCCCTAGCCTAGGGGTAACAAAGGAGATTATGTCTCGAGGCCCACGGGTTGTAGACATGGAGTGTGGAGAGTCGGATGGACAGAGCATAGCCCCGGAGGGCCCCTTCTTTTCCTTGATGCATCATACACATCACCAGCAACATACATCCACTACACCGGCCTGGTCCCAGAAGGTAGTGGGTCTTGCTCCATGAGGTAATGAGTCCAGGTATCATGGTAAGTATCACTCTAATATTTGAAGCATTTGAGCATGTTGCAAAAGATCTTTCTTGATTTCAAAACGTTTGCTTCGAATTTATGCTCTTTGCCTTATTTAAACCTGGTGGGTGTCATTGTGTCCTAGTAAGTCGATTACCCTTAGGAATAAGTTTCTATTGGGTGGTTCCTTGAAGAGTCATCGTCCATTCCCTACCACGTTTGTCACTTTCCATACTTCATTCCCTCCATCTCCCTAACCTTTTGGGACTTTCGGGAGTACTGACCCAAGAAGGGATTGTACCTTATCTCATGGGAAGAAGGGGCTAAAGGCCTAGAGGGTAAAAGTAGCTGGCAAGAGATAAAATCCAATCATAAACCTTTGAGATGCTTTGCCAAGGGATCCCCGAGAAAGCAATGAAACGCTTCTCTATAAGAACAGGGGACCTACAAAATAAATGATAATGAATACCCAAGGTGTTAGTTGGTGGATAGGAGGTCTCATCACTAGCCGGCTTATCATGATCATAAGTATTTAGTGGTATGATATTACCATTATCTGGTCACCATGCCATGGTAGTGGCTCTTAGTTGCATGACTAGGCGAAAGGGGGTCTCATCACGAGCCATCCTTCTCATTTCTGCGAGGCATTTGTGAATAATACTGTCGTATCTCAACACCAAGCCAGGACAGTGGCCTCCAACTAATTCTTTGAAACATGAAGAAAAATAAAAGAAAGAGCTAAGAAGAAGAAAATGGCAATAAATGGGCTTGGAAAAATTTCATTGAGGACAAGGGGCAGCTCAACCTACATAAAGGCACCCATAGGTAAGACAATACAAACCCTTATATGTCATGAACCCCATGCCCAAAGGTTTACCCCCACACCATCTCACATACACACATGGCTAGGATAGGTTCTACCTATGAAACACCCTAAACCTGGGAGTGATTGACCCAATAGGGCACCTTGAGACCCTTCCCAAACCTAAATTTGGAAAATTGTATAACGTCCTTGAGCATTTGTTTGGTTTAGGGGGGGTTTAATGCACATGTTCGGGTGGTTTGAGTATTAGATGTGATTTACCTGCTATGATACTTGTGACTCATGGACCCCTGGAGGGCGTACTTGTTGTCTTTGTAGGACTTTGCCCAGTGGACATGTATTCATGAGGAGATGACCAGTTCGAACCTCCATGGATGGATGTTGAAACCCCAAGCCAAGGGCATGACAGGGGTGACTGATTTGCACATTGAAGAAGGAAATCGTTTTCTTTGGAGGCACTCTTGCAAGCCTAGACGGACGAGTTCCACCTCTCTTCACTTAGACGATGACCTTAGGAGGCCTAGAGACCACCCACCTAGCCCATGACGTCATCATTTGGAGGCTAGGGTTTCATGGAGGTGATGTTCTAGTGAAAGAAGGGTGCTTGGCACAACGTTTGGCAATTGATGGTATGATTAGGCCTTGGAAGGGCCAAGGTTCCACTTCTCAAGGTTGGGAGTCCCCCATTGGAGCTTAACATCACCCTAGAAAAGGCATGGCGTCACCCTACTAGGGTTTATTCATGTAATTTTGTTAAAATTTAATTTTAGAAGAAAATATTCAGGGTCGGCCCTGTATTTTTTACCTAAGTTAATTAAAGGTTAGTTTTGTATAAATAAACATAAAGTAACTTTCATTTTTCATCATAACTCTCACTTGTGGAAGAGAGGACTGAAATTTGCGCCCTAATTGATTGGATGAAATTGTGATACGCACCACTCTTGGAGTCTTTCTACTTGCACATTGGATCATTTTTGGTGAAGTCTTTTGGCAATCTAGGGTTTTAAGGCTTGATTATTCTTGGTGAAGTAAGTAAATCTGCAATTTGTCATTTCATTTTGAATGGTTATGGTATGTTTACTTATTCATGTTAAAGATTATAAAATTGCTCACTTGACAAACCCTACGACGTCTCCCTTGGGGTAGTCTTATCCTACTCCCAAACAAAAAGGGGTTTCCTATTGAGGTGACAGTGACAGGTCACCCCTTGTTACGCCAATCTTGTCTCACTTGCCTTGGGCTTTGGACAAGTACAGATTGCGTGATAACATTTTTGGCACCGTTGTCGAGGAACATCGAGTCAATATTCCTCAACGACAAACTTTCGGTAAGCCTTTCCTCAAAGCCTTTGTTGTACAAGCTTACCTGGCGACTCCAATGAAGTTGATTCCCTCGTTTCCTTTTGATGATCCTTGAGGGATTATTTGGCGACTCCATTGATGACGACTCGGAGTGGGCATCAGTACACACCCTATTGTCCTATGGCTCCTCTGAAATGGTCTTCTAGTGAGATATTTGGACCTTTGGATATGAGTTAAATCTTAGGCGGTTCACATAGCCTTCCTATTAACGCTAGGTCATGGTTGCCTGAGTTTTCCAGTCAAGGTCATACCTCGGGAAACCTTCATTTTATGAAGTTTTATGATAGTCTTGAACTCCATGAAGATGGCAATGAACATCCCGGTGTGATTATGAAACTCTTCTCCGCTTCATTGGCAGGCGACACCAGAATATGGTACAATAACCTTCCAAATAAGAGCATCAAATCTTGGGAGGACTTTGAGAACGCCATCATAAGAAAGTGGGGAGATGAGAAGGATCTGACTTACCTTTTTTCCAATACCACGAAATACATAAGCATGAAGAAGAGTCTGTGAGGGAGTTCAATGACAGGTTCAATACATTACTCAATCAGATCCCTTCTAATTCACTGCCAAAGACCAATCTCTTAGGCCAGTATCTACGCTCTTTCAAAGGGGACTTCCAATTCCTCTTAAGGGACAAGTCACTTGAGGATCTTATGAAAGCATGAGATATTGCTTTCCAACTACAGGATAACCTGAACTCATGCGAGCCTAATGATTTCTCCCAAGTAATTTCCCTTTAGGACGAGGTTATGGACCTAGCCAACACCCATGACGTCCTCATCAATAAGATTGATATCATGGAAGAAGTGGAGCCTCCCACCAAGCAACCAGTTATGGGTGATGAGGAGGATTTACACTTCAAAATCCCCAGAAAAAGAAAATGGAACACAAGATTTTCAAACATGAAAGATGTTGAGATGCACTCCCAAGCTTTGATGAGTGAAGATTGGATGGATCAACAGGCTCCTAGGTCACTACCACACAGAAACTCTCATTCTAGACATGGGTGCCCTAAGGCTACTCATGGGGGGCCCAATCACATGAATTCCATCTATACTGTGTTTCCCCAGAAGTACCTCAATATCACATCGAAGCAACTCCAAGAAAGAGAGAATCAAGGCATAGGAATGGCTCGGATTGAGTGCTTGAACCGTATGAGTGAGGACTCAAGGGAGAATCTCGGAGAATATCGAGCATATGTTAAGTATGCACCTCAACCCCTCCAAAAACCTATGGATGATGAGATCATGGCACCCTAGGAGCAAGTGTATCTGTCTATTGATTTTGGAAGTTTGCAGGGATACCCACATTATTTTGATATTAAGTGGTTGACCGTTGAACAACTCTCCAAGATTTAGAGGCCTCCCCATTACTCATGTTGTAGAGTTCTTAAAGCATATAAGTGAGTTGGAATTTGAAGGAGAGGATGTTCTGGTAAAATTGTTCATACTTTCCTTGCCATCATTTGTACAAGATTGGACCAAGGGTTGTTGTGAAGAAAAGGGAAAACCACAATGCCAGATGTACGAAGATGTCCTTCAAAATCTCGCAGTAGTCCTAGAGGACGAAGGATTCACCACTGATATTGTAGAAGAGATCAGGGATGCGCACCATGCTCAACGCCAAGAACCCTCAAACATAGAAGAAGATATTTATGAAGAAGGTTGCCAACCCCTTGAAGAGGAGCAAGAATTTTCCCATGATTCTACATAATACAGCGAAGACTTGATTGAAGAGGCGAATCATGAGGATGAAGTACCGATATCTACTCCTCCATTTGATGAAGTCATCCAAGCCTTTGTCCCTCCTGCACAAGAAGAAGAGAATATGGTAAGTCATTTCCCTTTCCAGGTTTTTGATGATACTCTATTCTATGATTCGGAAAGTGAAGAAATAGAGGAACTCTTGGATGTACTAGATCGTTCGTGTTATGATAAAGGTAATGATGTGATTAACAATATTGATGAGTTCGTACATGTTGGGAGACGTAAATGGGATGTGATTGGTCCTGATGGAGACCTCGTTTATGATATTGAGGGTCATTTTCAATTGTTGCCTTTACAACAACCATATGTGATTACTACTAATCTAGATGTTTGGCAACAAGAAGATGGCATGGTTACAAACTTGTTCCAACCACCCAAGGATGACCTTTTGCAGTATTCTCATTATGATTTTTGATCATGCCCTGAGGAGTTTGATGCTTATTCTTTTGAGCACTTGGATTTATTCTATGAAGAAAATTTTCAGCCGTCATTGCGATCTAACTTTGATGAGGATGAGGACATGGTCTCCCTAGACCAGGATTTTTGTGAAAAGAATTCCCAACCTCCGCTATTATCATCTTTCCATTCTGCTACAGATATGGTTGGGGGTTTCTTTCATGATGGTCACCCACTAGTCAAACAGAGTTGTTTTCAACCTTTGGTTGGTTGTAAGCCTTTCCAGTTTCATACACAAAACCAACTAGCCTTTGGTTGGGGGCAAATTTTTTTCTCTAGGCCTGGTTTCATCCCTTACCTTGTGCCCTCTTTTCCCATAGACAATCGTAGAACTTCCGATGGGTTCCTTCTTGTCCCTTCTTCTCGACTTTCTGGAGATAGCCATGTAGTTGAGTATGAGGATCTGCCATCATCTGATTTTCTTAGCCCTTTCTTGGGATGGATAGGACAAGGTTGTGATGATACCTCTTCACATCATTTTGTCCCTCCCTCCCGCCTCCATGAGTTAGATTTTATGATTTCTTATGATATGATGCATGCTCTAACTCATGTTACTTTTGTGCTTAACTTGTCATTGTTTTGTTTTATGATGAAGCCCAGAGGCGGGTGTTATGATACATTGTTAGCATGGTTGTACTGGTTATATGATTATACCTAACGTTCAATCCACAAGTAAGAGTAGGTAGGTAGGCATTTGCATCCATTTTATATACCATGCATATCATATTAGTTTAGCTTTGGTTGCATTTTCATATTGCTTTTTCTCACTTGTATATATTATATGCTCATGACTATATGTTAGATTAGAGATATTTTCATCATATATGGACAAAGGTTGATATCACCACCCTAGATGCACTGATATTTTTGTTTGAGTTTTAGCAGGCACAGGTCATACCAGAGATGTTGAGGTTCTCATGCGCTCTACGGTGAGCACATGTCCCCGAGTTTCAACCAAATGTTACCCCATAGCCTAGGGGTAAGTAAGGAGATTATGTCTCGAGGCCCACAGGTTGTAGACATGGAGTGTTGAGACCCAGATGGACAGAGCATAGCCCCGGAGGGCCCCTTGTTTTCTTTGATGCATCCTACACATCACCAGGAGCATGCGTCCACCACACCGGCCTGTTCCCAGAAAGCAGTGGGTCTTGCTCCATGAGGTAATGAGTCCAAGTATCATGGTAAGTATCACTCTAATATTTGAAGCATTTGAGCATGTTGCAAAAGATCTTTCTTGATTTCAAAACGTTTGATTGGAATTTATGCTCTTTGCCTTATTTAAACCTCGTGGGTGTCATTGTGTCCTAGTAAGTCAGTTACCCTTAGGAATAAGTTGCTCCTGGGTGGTTCATTGAAGAGTCATCGTCCATTCCCTACCACGTTTATCACTTTCCATACTTCATTCCCTCCATCTCCCCAATCTTTTGGGACTTTCAAGTGTACTGATCCAAGAAGGGATTGTACCTTATCTCATGGGAAGAAGGGGTTAAAGGCCCAGAGGGTAAAAGTAGTTGGCAAGAGATAAAATCCAATCATAAACCTTTGAGATGCTTCACCCAGGGATCCCCGAGAAAGCAATGAAACGCTTCTCTATAAGAACAGGGGACCCACAAAATAAATGATAATGAATATTGAAGGTGTTAGTTGGTGGATAGGAGGTCTCATCACGAGTCGACTTATCATGATCATAAGTATTTAGCAATATGACATTATCATTTTGTGGTCACCAAGACAGGGTAGTGGCTCTTAGTTGCATGACTAAGGGAAAGGGGGTCTCATCACGAGTCATCTTCTCATTTTTGCGTGGTATTTGTGAATGACACTCTCGTATCTGGACACCAAGCCAGGACAGTGGCCTCCAACTAATTCTTTGAAACATGAAGAAAAATAAAAGAAAGAGCTAAGAAGAAGAAAATGGCAATAAATGGGCTTGGAAAAATTGCATTGAGGACAAGGGGCAGCTCACCCTCCACAAAGGCACCCATAGGTATGACAATACAAACCCTCGTATGTCATGAACCCCATTCCCAAAGGTTTACCCCCACACCATCTCACATACACATGGCTAGGATAGGTTCTACCTAAAAAACACCCTGGACCTGGGAGTGATTGACCCAATAGGGCACCTTGAGACCCTTCCCAAACCTAAATTTGGCAAATTGTATAACGTCCTTGAGCATTTGTTTGGTTTAGGGGGGTTTAATGCACATGTTCAGGTGGTTTGAGTATTAGATGTGATTTACTTGCTATGATACTTGTGACTCATGGACCCCTAGAGGGCGTACTTGTTGTCTTTGCAGGACTTTGCCCGGTGGACATGTATTAATGAGGAGATGACCAGTTCAGACCTTCATGAGTGTTAGAATTTAAGGGAAAACTAGAACAGTAATATTCTTTTAATTTTATTCACTACAGTAGATATAGATCAACAACCAAAACACCATTTCTGAAGTAGATCAATCACATAAATAGTACAATAGACCTAAACATGTAGAAAACAATTCTAAGCTAGATCTGAACATGAACAGATCTGATCATTAGCAATAGGAAATAATTCTGAACATTAACATAAACAGATCTGATAATTAGCAAAGAAAAAACTGAACATTACCTTGATAAAAAACAAAGAATAGATTTACCTTAGAAGTTTGTTGTTGTCCTCTTTTCTGTATGCTCAGAAAAAGCTATAAAGGTCATAGATCAAACCCGCAAGGGTACATCTCCATCATGATCTATGTGAACAGTATTGCCAAGAAGAACTCAAGGACCAATCAGCAGAGGTAGAAATGTTCATATAAAACCCCAATGACTAGAGGCTGTAATAAAAAAACCCTTAACAGTCCAAACTGTAAGGACTACTACAGCAATTTGGGCAGCTTAGGGTAGCAGCCTTAGGGTTGTCTTAACAGGCCTAGGATGCTGTAAACAATAGGTGACAGTAGCAGTACAGGAAAGACACCAGCAGCAGTCAAAGAGGAGATAGTGGCAGCCTAGGAAGAGCAGTTGTAGGCTGGAGAAGGGCTAGGAGGGGGTTGCGGCACCTGTAGCAGCAAGGAGAGAGGACCGGACCAGCAAGAGGAGACCAGAATGGGGTAGTCGTACCCTATAACAGCATACGAAGACTCCCAGCCAGCAAGAGGGAGAAAACCCAAAGAGGTCGTACCTCAAAACAGCAAGAGAAAATTCTTCAAGGAGGCCGCGCTCAAAAAAGACCAAACTGAAAAGTGTAGCTGCAACAAAAAATTCAGACCAAGGGAAGTGAGAGTGGAAGAACGAAAGAGAGAGTGAGGGGTGAGGTTATTTTTATAGTTTAGGAAGGGGGTTACGGTTAATTAAATTAACCCTACCTTTTAGGATTAATTAAAACCCAATAAAAACAAAAATAAAAATAATTAATATTTTAATTAATAAAAAATATTAATTATAAAGTCAACAAGTCAAAATGACTAGAAAAGACCAACACCACAATAAACACCAAGAAGGACGTGGCCTAAGCAAGGGGAGAAAACAAGACAGTCAAAGGGGTCTTCTTCAATGGCAAGATGTCCACATAAGTCTCATGATACCTTATAAACTTTTATCATCCCAGCATAAGAGGTATGCCATTGATGTGATCATGTCCTTCTTAACTGCTCCCAGGTCTCATGGACCATCCCAGGAGAGAAGAAGATCACACATCATCTTGTCTTGGTATTTAACCAAGAACCACCTGGTCCTATACCAGGATACCCCAGAACACATATGGAGACCCTAGCTCATCACTAGGGTCTTATCCACCAAGGTACACAACCAAGGATCAATCCAAACAAGGATTTCCTAGAACACATCCAGGGGCCCTAGAACACATCTAGGGACTTATATCCACCAAGGTATAAAACCAAGGATCAATCCAAGTACGAGCATGGATTCCCTGGAACATATCCAGGAGCCCTAGAACACATCTCGGGACTTACATCATCAAACTGCTTGGTCCTTGACCAAGAACCCTAGCAATACACTAGGGGCCCTCACTAGGGTCTTTTGCCATGGCTCTAACTGCTTGGGGTCCCTGACCAAGAACCCTAGGAGTGCGCTAGGGGCCCTAGATCTCAGCTACGGTCTTATGCCATCCTCCCGGAGAATGGCTCTTGCGGCTGCTTAACTTTAACAATGAGGGCCTAAAGCCCATGGATGGACGTTGAAACCCCAAGCCTAGGGCATAGCAGGGGTGACTGATTTGCACATTGAAGAAGGAAGTCGTTGCCTTTGGAGGCACTCCGGTAGGCCTAGACGGACGAGTTTCACCTCTCTTCACTTGGACGATGTTAGTAAGGTGGGTGTGCTCATTTAACCATAGACAATATAGCAATATTGTCACCCAACCATAGGCACTAATGCCACCGCCGAGCACCTTGACCTTGACAGAGAGAATAATTTTGGTAGCAAACCAATAGCCAACCAAGGCTAATGCACCAAGCAAAGATAACCAAAACTGATCAGAGAGTCCAACCCAGAAAAACCGAAAATGCAGATTGCAAAACTGCGGCAGTAACTGCTCCACAGACTTACTACTGGACTTCTGCAGTGCGCACAAGTGGATTTCTGCAATTCTGAGAAATCTGGCTCAAATAAAACTGGTGTCCTATATTTATACTGCTTTTGCCAAGCTGTCTGGGCCGACTTCTCTTTCTGGGTGCTAAAGACTTAATATAAAATATGTTCTTTAGCCGACTTCTCTTCCAAGTCTTTTCTTGCTTCCGAAATATTTTAATCTCCTCAAAGGTCACAAATGGAGGTTAATACCTCCCGCAACTACCATAATATCAACACTCCCTCCTAGCTAGGGAGGTATAACAAGTAATGGTCTTGAGCACAAACAGACCATTCAACCGGTAACATCATTATAGCCACACTGGCTATCTCATGATCAAATCACGAGCACCGTCATCATTATCCAACTGGATAATCTCCATGACAATTAGTACAATGTCATCTAATAGAACACAATTGTGTCTATCCATAGTAGTACACAACTACTATCCAGTGGTACACAACCACACCAAGTAGTACACGACTACTCAATTAGGGACACATAGTCTAGAGACATACAGTCTCCATAGCGATCATATCATCTAATATCAACCTGCACAAAAAACAATAGCATGATATAAACTGAGTCATCTGGGCCATTCTTCCACTCACATCTGTGAGATCTAGAAGAGCATCTGCCCTCATAAAGTAAAAACATCAATCATGGGCTATCTGGACTATTCTTCCCAAGCATGGAAGAATAATTGTCCCTGATTTTTTAGCATGGACCATTCACCTAACTGGTCCATTCCTCCAACACTAAACAAAGTGCAACCTGGAGAGAATGAACCTGCCCTAGGGAATGCATGTCCCTGATTGTTGAACCTGGACCATTCACCTAACTGGACCACTCCTCCGGCACTAAACAAAGTGCAACCTGGAGAGAATGAGTCTGCCCTAGGGAATGACTCCCCGGACCATTTCCTAAGTAAATGATTGTCCTACACCAACCTCCAAAATGGACCATTCTTCAAAACTGCTCACAACTGTGAACTTTGAAAGAATGACTGCCTGGCGAGGCGAACCATTCTTCTTGACCACTACTGAGAGTGACTGCAAAGAAGAAAGACTGTCCTAGACCATTCCCCCACACTGGCCACAAGGGGAATCGTTGTCTATGGTACATCAACAATCTATCGAACCATTTTCATTACGAAAATGATCGTTCGATCTGGACCATTTTCCGAACTGGAAAATGCATGTCCGTCAAAAATCTCAAACCACTTTCCGAACTGAAAAGGAACTGCCCATCCTGGACCATTTTCCAAGCTAGAAAATGGTTGTCCATAAATCAATGATATATTAGTGCTCCCTCCCAAACTGAAGAGCCATTTCTTCCCTTTCAGCTAAGGGAGTTATTTCCACGATCCCCAACTTGTCTCATAAGTATGCAAACTTTATTCTGGACAGAAGTTTTGTCAAGATATCTGTTGTCTGCTCATCTGTGGGGATATATTGGAGCTTCACTTCTCCTCCCTGGACTTTATCTCGAATAAAGTAGTATTTGATCTCAATGTGTTTCGACCGTTCATGAAACATTGGGTGTTTTGATAGCCTTATACAACTCTGATTGTCATAGTATATTATGGTTGAATCTGGAACCTGATCAAATAATCCAGAAATCAGCTTTCTCAGCCATACTGCTTTTGTGCATGCCTTACATGTTGCGATATATTCTGCTTCTATTGTGCTAAGATATCATAGCGGAGCCCAAGCTGAAACATTCAAACACATCCCTGAAGTACTCCTTCTGTCTTCTGCACTTCCTGCCCAATCTGAATCTGTGAATCCATGAAGTTGTATATTGTTGGATGCGGTATATCTTAAACCATAGTTTAGTGTCCCACGAATATATCTTAGAACATGCTTTGCAGTTATCCAATGTTCATGTCTGAGTTCCACCTGGAACTGGCTTAGTGTGTTTACAGCAAAGCAAATACCTGGTCGAATATTTACTAAATACATCAATGACCCAATCAATTGTCGATATAGGGACGAGTCTACTGGATCAGAATATGAGTCTCTTACTTTTCTTATATCTATGGTCATAGGAGTGTCCATGGATTTGCAATCGATCATTCCAAACTTCTGAAGAATCTTCACTGCATACTTTCCTTGTCCAAGGAATACTTCACTACGCTTCTGCCATACTTCTAGTCCCAAGTAATAGTGCATGAGACCAAGATCTTTCATATCGAACTCAAAAGCTAGTTCCTTTTTACACTGGATGATGAGAGACTCTTCACCTGTCAAGAATAAATCATCGACATATAGCAGTAGAATCACTGGTGCATTATTCACGACTTTGTAGTAAAGATTTGGATTTGCATGACTCTTGGAGAAACCAAGTCTTATTAAGTAGTTGTCTATTCTGGCATACCAAGCTCTTGGAGCTTGCTTGAGTCCATATAAATCTTTCTTTAGTCTGCAAACATGAGTGTCTCTGGAGTGTACTTCAAATCCTTGAGGTTGTTCAATGTATACTTCTTCTTCGATTGCTCCATTGAGGAAAGTT
>SNQJ01S0130236.1:0-11428 GCA_010110895.2 Picea sitchensis
GGTCCATGATCTCTATTTAAAGAGCATGGAGGGTCATTTGTTGATGATCGATTGTGAGAAACTCTCTTGTAAAATCTCTCTATAATATTTTTATTTGCATTAATAAACTACTCCAAGTGGACGCGTTGGCTGGGGCTGTGGATGTTTCCCCGTAGGGTTTTACCATGTGAAAACATCGATGTGTTGATCTTTGATCTGGTTATGTGAGTGGCTACTGAAGGTGTTCGCTCTCTGTTGGAATACCTGTGTTTTCGAACAGGATTGACACAGTACATTGTCATACAATTGTTAGATGTTCCATCTTAGAACAAATTACCTAAGTAAATACAATATCGAATAACTACGAGACCACTGAACCATGCCAATGAGAACAGGTGTTAAATCCAGAAAAGAAGCAGCAACAAAGACTCCAAGCAAATTTTTTTTAATAGCAAATACATTAAAAAAAAAAACATGGAGTATTGTATATCTATCCTTAGAAATTGGACCCAGCTCTTCAGGCCAAAACATTGAACGTATCTGCCACAAACACAGGCATGGGATCCGAAGTATGCAGGATCCTTGCAGTTTTCTCCTCGATGAATCATCCTGTGGTAAAATTGATAGTTTTCAGAATCTTCTCATGAGGGAGAAGACGAAAACGTTGTAGGGTGGAATAACCCTTAACTGAAAGTTAGGACACAACTAGAAACCTCTTCACAGTCGAAAAGACTTCAGGGACACAGGTTTCACGTGCAATTCCAGAGGCCCAAATTAGTCCATTCTAGGTGGAAGGAGATGACTAGTAGAAATATGCCTTGCACCAGTGAGAGTTATGGTCCTCATTCCTGAAGATGTTAATTGTATATCCAGAGAACATGACAGTAGTCCCGCAAGTGAATATTTTTTTGGCTTGAAATATATCTCTGGGAGCATCAACATATCATTTCTTTACAGTGAAATACTTCCGCCCAAAACGGACTAATTTGGACCTCTGGAATTCCTACTTTCGAGATGCAAAGCAACTGTTGCATCCAGCATCGATTTCTTTTTTGAAACTCCTTTCAGTGTTGTCAGTACCACCATCACTGAGTCGGGAAGTTCCGCCCATTATGGTTGATTTCAATTTGGGTGCAGGAGTGGGAACAATTTTTGCATTTCCATCATCCATTGTCGTACCATCACCCATCAAATCATCTTCTTCTAAATCCATGACATCAACCTCTGCGCCAGCCATCAATGCAATTGGGCAGGTTCTCTGAGCAGGCAAGGTTGCCTTGGAATTATTTGGCTTGAAATATATCTCTCGGTGTACCAAGGGACCATCTCCTTTTTTTCTCCTGGGTAGAGGGAGATGAGTAGTAAGAATATTCCCTAGAATACTGGAACCTCTGGCCATTATGCCCGAATGTGTTTACTGTATCTGGACAGAACTGCTTCCACAAGTTAACGAGAATTTTCGTTTGCTCCAGACAATGTTTGAAATGAAAATTGGGGACGGACAATATAACCCTCCACAAATTATGGTTTAATGCGTATCAATGGAATATCTCCTCGAGCCTTTCGTTGATCAATGACAATCTCCAAGGTTCGTGCAGAATGAGTTGTTACCATTAAATCTCACTAATTCCATATTTAGAAAATAGTGTGAAGGTGGCGGTGACGATGAAGAGAGATTAAGAATTAGATATTTCTTAAAGGCACCAACCCGTTGGCACACGAAACAGATTGCATCATGTTTGAAATGAATACTTGGAAAGGATAACACTATTCTCCGCAAATCTTGGTTTAATTCGTAGTAATGACAAATCTTCTCTGACCTTCTGGACATTAATGACAATCTTAACGGTTCCTGGAAGATGAGCTACTAGCATTAAAGCTTAATTATTTCATATCTGGAAATAAGTACGAAGGTAGCGGTGATGGAGAATTGCGACCAAGCATTGTACATTTTGTCCACCCGCCAACCCACGAAACAGATTCCAAGAAATGCCCAAGTATGGAAAGTGGTCGGGAGGGTTACAAAAAAAAAAGGGAAAAAGATATACCCAGGTGATGTGATGGGCCGATGGTCATATTGCATCTTAGTGACCGATATCGGTCGTCAATTTGTATGTCACGAAATTTTGGGTGTTGTTTGTGCATAGAGGAACAACGAAAGCACAATGTCGAGAGGGATATTTGTATATTGTTGAACTTCAGGTTCTATATATAAAAGCATGAGACATTTAGAAAAAGGACCAAGTAAATAGAAAGCAAAAGCATACGAGATGAAGGGGAATTTGTTTGCTAATTTCTAAGTCGCGGAAGTCCGGGTGCTATTTGCAGGCGGCGGAACAATGGAAATGCAATGTTGAACCCGCCTATGCAAGAACCCGCGATTCAAAAAGTTTGTTCAATATGAAACGGGGAAGTGGTCGGTCGGGCTAGTGATATAAAAGTAACAATGGAAATCTGAAGACACGAATCCCCTAAATCCCACACCTAGAAATTTTCCGAAAAACGAATAAGTAAAGAAAGGGAAAGCAGAGGGAAAAGAGAAAGCGGATGGAAATTTTCGGAAGTGGGAATTGGTCATAACAGTAACTATGGAGTGCATTAAACATGTTAACAGTTTCTTCAATCAAGCAATAGATACAACGAGCGATGTTTATAGTTTCCAGGATCTGTTTGTATAAGAGAAGCATCGAAAAGTTATAAGAAAATCATTTTTTGGATGTTTAAGTAAAGTCTATGCACTGCTAGCTTCACGACAAGTATAACAATGACGAATTTGAATTTTAATGTCCTCTCATTCATATGATTGTTCCATTAGACTTCACATAGTATATATTCTTTTATTTCAATTTGTTTGCTAATTTGTGGATTGCGGAAGCCAGGGTGTTGTTTGCAGGCAGCGGAACAATGAAAACACAATATTGAACCCGCCTATTCAGTAACCCGCCTATTCGAAAAACCGCAAGCCAAAAAGTTTGTACAGTATGAAATGGGGAAGCAGTCGATCGGGCTGGTGATATAAAAGTAAGTGAAATCTGAAGACGTGAATCCGCCAACTTCCGCACCTAGAAATTTTCCGAAAAATGAGTAATGCATACTAAATATGTACTATAAAGTATGAACATGAAATTTTATAGAGCATGTACGGATCCCAAATTCCATACGTAGCCACTTTTTGGATCGCGGGTTCTCGGGCTGGCGGGCTCAAAATTGGGCCTCTATTGTTCTGTGGCCTACAAATAGCACCCAGAATTCCGCGATATATAAATTGACAAGCAGACCTGCGGGTTGGCTGGGTCAACATTGCACTCTTATTGTTTCGTGTTATACAAACAACACTCAGAGTTCCGCGATATACAAATTGACAAATGGAATCTAGGGTTGGCGGCCTCAAGACTGCGATTGTTTACGGATGGTAATCCCTATCAACTATCTAACATTATCTAAAAACATTATTTTCAATACTAAATTATTGATATTAAATATTGATATTGAACAATTTAATTAGACAAAAAAGTCTGTACAATATGAAATGGGGAAGTGGTCGGTTAGGCTGGTGATATAAAAGTAAGTGAAATCTGAAGACATGAATCCGCCAACTTTCGCACCTAGAAATTTTTCGAAAAATGAGTAATATGTACTTCTATAAAGTATGGACATGGGATTTTATAGAGCATGTACGAATCCCGCATTCCATACTTAGCCACCTTTTGGATCGCGAGTTCTCGGGCTGGCGGGCTCAAAATTGGGCCTCTATTGTTTTGTGGCCTTCAAATAACACCCAGAATTTCGCGATATACAAATTGACAAGCGAACCTGCAGGCTGGCTTGCTCAACATTGCACTCCTATTGTTCTGTGTCCTCCAAACAACACTCGGAGTTCCGCGATATACAAATTGACAGACGGACTCCAAGGCTGCAGGCCTCAAGATTGTGATTGTTTACGAATGGTAATCCCTACCAACTATCTAACATTATTTAAAAACATTATTTTCAATACTAAATTATTAATATTAAATATTGATATAGTACAATTTAATTAGACAAAAAAGTTTGTACAATATGAAACGGGGAAGCGGTCGGTCGGGTTGGTGATATAAAAGTAACTGAAATCTGAAGACGTGAATCCGCCAACTTCCGCATCAAGAAATTTTATGAAAAAATGAGTAATATATACTTAATGTGTACTTTTATAAAGTATGGACATCAAATTTTATAGAGCATGTACGGATCCTACATTCCATACTTAGCCACTTTTTGGATCGCGGGTTCTCAGGCTGGCGGGCTCAAAATTGGGCCTTTGTTGTTCTGTGTGCTACAAATAGCACCCAAGAGTTCCGCGATATACAAATTGATAGGCGAACTTGCAAGCTAGCTGGCTCAACATTGCACTTATATTGTTCTGTGTCCTCGAAACAACACTCAGAGTTCCGCAATATACAAATTGACAGACAGACTCTAGGGTTGGCAGGCTCAAGATTGTGATTGTTTACGGATGGTGATGCCTATCAACTATCTAACACTAGCTAAAAACATTATTTTCAATACTAAAGTATTAATATTAAATATTGATATTTTACAATTTAATTACATAAAATTATTAAAGGATGTTAAATATCTTATTTAAAAGAAAAACCTGCATATTCGGAAACTTGCGTTCCAAAATTTTTGTATAATATGAAACGGTGAAGAGATCGGTCAGGCTGGTGATATAAAAGTGGGTGGAAATCTAAACACGTGTATCCGCCAAGTTTCGTACCTAGAAATTTTCCGAGAAACGAATAATACATACTAAATATGTACTTTTATAAAGTATGGGCATGAGATTTTCTAGAGCATATATGGATCCCTCATTCCATACTTAGCCACTTTTTGGATCATGGGTTCTCGCGCTGGTGGGCTCAAAATTGGGCCTTTGTTGTTCCGTGCCCTACAAATAGCACCCAGAGTTCTGCGATATACAAATTGACAAGCGGACTTGCTGGCTATTTGAATTTTAAGGGCCTCGTGTTGATATGATAGAAAAATTGGACTTCGGCCAGTTTATATTCGTTTATTACAATATGAAATAGGGAAGCAGTCTGTCGGGCTTGTGATATAAAAGTAAGTGAAATCTGAAGACGTGAATCCGCCAACTTCCGCACCTAGAAATTTTCCGAAAAATGAGCAATGCATACTAAGTATGTACTCTTATAAGTATGGAAATGATATTTTTATAGAAGATGTACGAATCCCGCATTCCATACTTGGCCACTTTTTGGATCACGAGTTCTCGGTCTAGAGGGCTCAAAATTGGGCCTCTATTGCTATATATCCTACAAATAACACCCAGAGTTCTGGGATATACAAATTGACAGGAGGACTTGCAGACTGGCTGGCTCAACATTGCACTTCTATTGTTCCATGTCTTCCAAACAACACTCGGAGGAAACGAGTAATACATACTAAAAATGTACTTTTATAAACTATGGACATGAGATTTTATATAAAAATTATCAAAGGATGTTAAATCACTTATTTTAAAAAAAATGAAGGAAACAAAACAAAGTTTTTTAAAATTCTATCACTGCAAGCATAACAACGACCAATTTGAATTTTAAGGGCCTCTTGTTGATATGATCGCACAATTGGACTTCTCACAGTATATATTCGTTGATTTCAAATTATTCCAGGAGATTAATTTTACCAAGTTCATCGATCAAGGAAAAATCCTAAAACAAGCCACACACTACATTTGTGTCACAACGCTATACAAATTATCAGGCAGATTTGCAGGCTAGCTGGCTAAAAAATTGCAATTCTATTGTTCTTTGTCCTCCAAACAACACTCATAGTTGCGCGATATACAAATTGACAGACAAAGTATACAACCAAGAACCAACTAAACTCCAAACATGCCACAAGCAAGTTCCCACAAGGTTCCATAGAGCAGGACGCATCGACCTTTGCATCAAAAAATTTGATATACAAAGAAAAGACGTCGCGACATTCATTTTTTCTTGCATCTGGTATATGTTCCCAGTAGAAATTAACTGGGGCCATGGGATATATGGGGTTTGTTGTCATGCTTCCCATTCTTGTACCAAACAATCTTATGTGCATGCAATCTCAAGTACTCAAGTCTGATGAACATTCATTTGGATGTTGAAGAAATATTATAGAGACACATGAGATATTTTCGTTTCCTGCCAAAGTTTGATATGTATTTTTTTTCCTTCTTCAGCCAATATGCAAAATTGCATTGTCCTCATTTAAGGTAAATTTGTTGTGTATCTGAAAGTTGCGCATCATGTAGACATTGCTTGCATTTTTCTGTAGATATGTTTCATACGACAATTCTGCCAACCTAGGAAGCACATTTTGTAATAGAGGCTACCTAACTATACAATGCACGGTTGTCTTTCCCACAGTTCAGATGACAACATTCAGGCAATTTCCATATATATATGGACATTTTTCCCCACATCCCAGACAATAAATCATATCATCACTTATCAAAGTTGAGGCAGAAGCATGAGAGTTTCATTTCACACATACATGTTCAAAGGGGGTCGAGTATGCATTCGCTACAACCAAAACACCTTCAACCTAGGAACGCGAGCATAGGAATTAATACATTGAACAATATAATACACAACTGCACCCTCCCCCCCCCTTTAAAAATAAATAAATAAATAAAACAAGCTGCAGATATTTGGTAAAGGCTATTTGTATAAGCAAAGTGAGGATGATTTTGTGGATGTATATGCACAACCATTGTAGAGCTAGCTAGTTTCTTCAGATCCTCTACTATAACCGCTCGCAACTCTGTTACAAACATTGCCTGGGTTATGCGAAATATCCTTTCTCTAACATCCCTTTTCTTTGTTATATTTTTGAAGAGCATAAGTGGAAACTGCCCTTTATGCAATTGGTGTTCCATTGACAAAAACAAATTTGAATAGGTATCGAACAATTGCAGCTGCAACATGGAACAGTGCAATATTTGTGTAACTTACCCGAGATACATGCACATGCGAAAGTAAAGGACAAAACTGGATATGGAAAGCGATACCATTGCCTTGTCATTGTCCGACTCTCCATCCTTTATATGGAGAATGTGTTGTGAGCCATGTTTTCTCGCCAGTGTGACAACTATGCCAATGGTTCCAATTGGGTAAATATCACTGCTCTGTGCAAGCTGGTTGATAGTCGCGTTCAAGACGAAACGATATTATGAACAAACGGGGATAATTTTTTCCACAATACTTGTTTCGTTGAGCAAAATAATCCGATCAGAATCACCACAGTCATATACTGTTATGGGCAATATATTAAAATTTGTAATGGATATCCCATTACCCGAAAATATATTTTTTGCATGTTTCTGTACAAGTTGTGTAGGAATAGTCAGTGTCACTGTCATCATGGCCTCCTTTTCTGTCATGTCAGCACGCATGATGGATCTAGTTTTGTTTTCCTTGTCCAAGTAGGTGCTATAGACGTCCATTATGTCCCCGATGAACACTTGTCCAGTTCGATGACTATTCAAGCCCTCTATTGATAGTACCTTGGGTGTTACAACTCTAGACCTGGTGACAATTTTTGAACAAGAAAACTAAAGTGAACGGTAGTGTGCATTTTTTTTTTATATTCTTCTTTCACTGGCATAAATCTACAAGTACACGCATAGCTTCGATGAAATATGGAGCTTGAGTTTTGCAACCACACCTCTTAGTCTGTGGAACCTGTGTTATGTTTGGCATCTCACATGTACTTGTTGATACTTCTTGTGAAATGCAAACCATGTATTGCATATGACATCATCATATTGACCATGCCATAGATGAATAAATAGCCGAGGATATTTGTTTGGTAAACATACTAAGAGCAGAGCGTATTCATCTTTACCTTTGGCCTTGTTGGTCTGTTGATGTCTAAGATGACTGACTACTCATGGACATGTCACTAGTCCAACGTTTTCTGATGCAAGCATGTGCAGATGAACATCAGGACTAAACAGGCATATGCATTGTATATTGTCCATCAGAAGGACTAAACAAGCGTAAAACTGTATGCATCTGATTTTTTTGACTGGAAAAATGTGTAACAGTAAACAGGGCATGAGGGCGGGGCATCACGACCAATCTGTATATCGCGGACCCTCGGAAGCCAGGGAAGCAATATTGAACCCGCCAGCTCGACACCCGCAATCAACAAAGTGGGTAAGTATGGAATAAGGTAGAAGCGTGACCATAGATGTGAAACCGTTAGTCCGCCAACCAACGCACCAAGGCATTTTCGGAAAGACCACTAAGAAAATCAATTAGAAAACAAAAGGGATAATAGAAAATAGAAAAAGTAGAAATAGGGAGGGTAGAAAGGCCCATTGCTGCCAAGCCATCATTTTCTAGTCTAACATTATATGCCCCTAGCCGGTTTGTATATTTAATTTACCAACACTATTGGTATAACTTTTCAAAGATTGTACCACAGAACCCTCTGCTATTGCACAAAACAATTCATCTTCATGTCCAACCAACCTGTTTCTTCCAAGGTTGCAACGTCGAATATGCAATGGACATGAAGGAAAGTTAGTATGAACAAATACATGTAAAATAAAGAGAAACATATCTATTTATTCCAATGTAACAACAAACAGAATACGATTCACATGAGAATATGCAGAAATATATTATATTTGAAGGAAGAAAAGAGCAAAAAAGAAGAAGGTGCAAAGCAACAAAACAAGCACAACAAATATACAGACAGTAAATGAAAAATGAACACTGGAATATGAAATAAGAGTACAGGTATCCACTTTTGTAATTCCTCGTCTACATTCCCGCCAAAGAGTCCATCGTCCTCTCTAGCCATTATGTTTGTTTAAATGTAGAAATGCAGCGAAAATACAATGGACATGAAGTAGGTTAGTATGCAGGAAGACATCTAATGAAGATAAGTTATTATGTAGGAAGGTACACAACATGTACGTACAATAAAATATGTGAACACATATACAGACAATAAATGAAATACAAAACAACAGAAGATGAAATAACAGTACAACCATGCACCTTTCTATCTCCTCTTCAACCGATGCAGTCAAGACTTCATCGTTTTCTCCAGCTATTTTGTTTGTTTGAATGTGGGGACGCACAAAATACAATGAACATGAATGGAAGCTGGTATGCACCGGAGAACAAGTAATATGTACATACAATAAAAGAGACTCAAAAAATAGTCTAAAAGATAGGTAGAAACATGAACCTTTGCACTTCTCCATCCATAGCTATAAATATGTAATTCTTTTTCCCTACCCAAAATATATTATAAGGCAAAAATATTACGAAATTGCATGGTCGTAGCTAAATGATTTATGGTTTTCCGTGGCAAAGTATCCAGATATGCTTCCACCGATGGAAATACATGTTATTTATCCTCTACAAAGACTGTTGTGCCCACGATACAAGATTTTGATTTTCTGTGGCAAACTACCCAGATATGCTTCCATACATGGAAATATAATTTTGCAGAATCTTTGTTGTACATATCATATCTCAAGCACAAAATAAATTGTATCATGGACACACCCATCTATGTAGAGGAAAAAGAACATGTAATGTCATATGGGAACATTTCACCATACATGGTTTATAAATGCAGCCTGCATATGTTTTATTTTAACAAAAAAACAACGGATATTGCAATTTCAAATGTACTTCCCCAACTATTTTTCATGCAACTATTTTCTTTCATGTCAACATTGAAGCACCAACAAAATATCACAGCAGAACAAATATCGACCTCGCTGGACAGGGAAAATAACACAACTGCATGTCGACTCGTGGGTGCAAGGGTTGAACACCGTAAAGCGCCCAAAAAACAATAATAATCCAAAAAAAAAAAAAAATCTCCAACCACCGATGCAGGACCCCAACCCTACAAAGCCGAATCAAACAAAAGAAAAAAACAAGCACCAAACCAGTGAGAAAGCATGAACATGCCCAACTGCAGCCCAGGGCCCCAAAGCGTAAATATGAGCCAAACAAACACAAACAACCGACGAACCAACGAAAAGAATGGCAATATTGAGCCTGCCGGCACTGGATCCCATTTGTCAATCTGTATATCGCGGAGCTTCGAATGTTGTTTAGAGGTCACGAAAAAATAGAAGTGCAATGTTGAGCCAACGAGCACGCAAGTTTGCCTATCAATTTGTATATCGTTGAACTCTGGGTGCTACCTGTAGTACACAGAACAATAGAGAACCAATTTAGACAAAGGGAAGCGCTTGGTCGAAACGCATGAATTTGCCAACCCGTGCAACAAGGCATTTTCAGAAAAAAAAATGATTAAGTAACCAGGAAGAGAAACTACAGGGGATAAAAGAGTGGGAAAATAGAAAGGCAGAGAGCAGTTTTCGTAAGCGCGAATTGGCTTCAAACAAGCCTCGTTGTTGCAAAACCATCATTTTCTACTAATTGTTAGCAAATGATTTGTTGAAGATTTGATTTTATTGCAATGTGTGGGTGTTGATACATTCTTCCATAACTATAACATATTAAATTAAGTATTAAACTTCATTTTCTACTAATTGTCAGCAAATGCTTTATTGAAGATTAGATTTTATTGGAACATGTGGGTGTAAGTGTGTGCTTGATACATTCTTCCATGACTGTAACATATTAACTTAAGTATTAAACTTATGGGTTGTTAGCATTAAAACTTAATAATTGCATGTTGGAAAAAAATGATTAAGTAACCAAGAAGATAAATTACAGGGGATAAAAGAGTGGGAAAATAGAAAGGCGGAGGACAATTTTCATAAGTGTGAATTGGTTTCAAACAAGCCCCATTGTTGCAAAACCATCATTTTCTACTAATTGTCAGCAAATGCTTTGTTGAAGATTAGATTTTATTGCAATGTGTGGGTGTTGATATATTCTTCCATGACTGTAACATATTAACTTAAGTATTAAACTTCATTTTCTACTAATTGTCAACAAATGCTTTGTTGAAGATTAGATTTTATTGGAACGTGTGGGTGTAAGTGTGTTCTTGATACATTCTTCCATGACTGTAACATATTAAATTAAGTATTAAACTTCTTGCATTATGGGTTGTTATCATTAAGACTTAATAATTGCATGTCTAGATACAAGAATGATGATTTTGCTGCAACATTGTACTTTAGTATTACTATGTTCTATCTGTATTGCGAATAGAATTGAACGTTGGTTTGAAACTGTGTGTAATCCATTTTTTGTTTGCATAAAAGCCTGGTGGATTGACACAATACATTATCATATAATTGTTAGATGTTCCATCTTAGAACAAATTACCTAAGTAAATACAATATCGAATAACTACGAGACCATTGAGCCATGCCAATGAGAACAGGCGTTAAATCCAGAAAAGAAGTAGCAATGAAGACTCCAAGGAAAATTGTTTTGATGGCAAATACATTTAA